>VXBP01004928.1:801178-854541 GCA_013400115.1 Rhinopomastus cyanomelas | reverse complement strand
CCCCATGAGCAGACACTGCCATGTGCTGCAGCACCCCATGAGCAGACACTGCCATCACTGCAGCACCCCATGAGCAGACACTGCCATGTGCTGCAGCACCCCATGAGCAGACACTGACATCACTGCAGTGCCCCATGAGCAGGCACTGCCATGTGCTGCAGCACCCCATGAGCAGACACTGCCATCACTGCAGCACCCCATGAGCACACACTGACATCACTGCAGCACCCCATGAGCAGACACTGCCATGTGCTGCAGCACCCCATGAGCAGACACTGCCATCACTGCAGCACCCCATGAGCACACACTGACATCACTGCAGCACCCCATGAGCAGACACTGCCATGTGCTGCAGCACCCCATGAGCAGACACTGCCATCACTGCAGCACCCCATGAGCACACACTGACATCACTGCAGCACCCCATGAGCAGACACTGCCATGTGCTGCAGCACCCCATGAGCAGACACTGCCATCACTGCAGCACCCCATGAGCACACACTGACATCACTGCAGCACCCCATGAGCAGACACTGCCATGTGCTGCAGCACCCCATGAGCAGACACTGACATCACTGCAGTGCCCCATGAGCAGGCACTGCCATGTGCTGCAGCACCCCATGAGCAGACACTGCCATCACTGCAGCACCCCATGAGCACACACTGACATCACTGCAGCACCCCATGAGCAGACACTGCCATGTGCTGCAGCACCCCATGAGCAGACACTGCCATCACTGCAGCACCCCATGAGCAGACACTGCCATCACTGCAGCACCCCATGAGCACACACTGCCATCACTGCAGTACCCCATGAGCAGCCACTGCCATGCACTGCAATGCTCCAGGCCAAAGAAAGCTTTTTGGGGGGTAAAAAAAGCCTGTGCAGGTAGAACCCATCACCCTCATGGTGGCACCAGGAACCAGCACTGGTTCACACAGTGTGGAGCTCCATTCTCTGCTGCATGCGCTTTCACAGCCTGGTGTGCAACCACCACAAACCCCTTAAGCATCAAGTGACAGCACTAAAGCAAGCTTTATATATCACTGAGCTGGAGGGGGTTTTTGGTATTCTTGAACAAAAATATAATAAAATATTAAAATACATAAAATTGATTCCAAAATGTAAAAATATAAATATAATATAGTCATAAAACATGAATAGAAATAAAATAAAAATATAGACAATAACAGAAATATAATAAAGATGGAGATACAAAAATTAGGCATAATTAAAATGAAGATATAATTAAAATATAAATATAATAAATGGAGAAATGACATAAAAATATATTTATAATAAAAATAGAAATATAATAACTATAGAAATATAATTAAAAGATAAATTTAATTGAAATAGAAATATAATAAAAAGAGGTACAGTAAAAATAGAGATATAATATAAAATATTTTAAATAAAGATGTGTTTTTTAATGCAACGTTCTACCAGAAGAGATGCTGATGTCGATGCAGCTACCTGAGAGTCCACCTGCTACCAGGCACCAGGGGCTCTCCTAAGGACACGCAACCACAACCTCAGATGCCTCCAGGAAGGAAAAGGCAGCAGTGGGGTGGCAGCTGAGCGTGTGGTGATTATGGGCAGGACATGCCTTGAGATTTAAGGGGTTTATTATTTTTTTTAAACTTCCTGTTTATAGGTTGACTGTATTTCCCCAGCGTTTGAAGTTCTTCGTCATGCTGTTTCTCCCCTGCCCCTGACACTGAGTGAGAATTAATAAGCTTCCTCTGAGCAAATATCTTTATTTAAACAAGCTACTGCCTTACCCCACAGCCAGTAATCCACCAGTAAAAACCATTTGGCGGAAGGCAGGGGATGGGTGAAGACCCTTCCCAGCAGCACTGCCAAATCCTGAGGTTCTGTCCCACCACACCAGTGCAAACCCCTACAAGCTTTTGGAGGTCAGATCTTCCTCATTTCCACGAGCAAGCAAGAGGAGGAGGCTGAACACGACTGAGAACTCAGCTCTAGTCTCTAGGGCCGCACACTTGACCTCAGACCCTCTGCATTTTCCCCCAAAACCTGCTCTGCCCAGCTTCCCCCTACCCAGCCCCCAGCCTTGTTGTGAGCAGTGGAGCGAGGAGGTGGCAGCTGTGTTTTTTCCTTTTCCTGCATTTAATTACACGGCAGTGTCCTCCAAACAAGCCAGTTTTTCAACGGGACCTGAAGTGTTTATTTTGCTGGCCCAAAGCTGGCCACGCTGCCTGTGGTATGCCTGGCATCCCACGCCACTCTTCCTCCGCTCACTGTCAAGTGACTGCACATCCCACCAGACCCTGCCACAAAAGCGGGAAGTCAGATGCTTTCCGAGCTAATTAATCAATCCCTTTACTCTGTTAGCAACCTTAAAGGAATCCTGATGCAGACCCAAAGGCTTCAATCTGCCGGGACATCTGCGGCCGGTGGTGCTTCCATTACCCCATTAACAAATTACGTCTGGGCTAAGTAAAATTCCCCGTGGTCGGAGCATGCAGAGAGCTCCTCACAGCTCCTTCAAGCATCGCTTGGCTAAGCAGAGCACGGAGGAGCCAGGAGTGGGGAAGGTTTATTCTCTGCTCTTGTCACTTGGTCTCCAAGTAGTCTGAGAAAGGTTGCATTAGCTTAGGGAGAGATTTGGCAGCGCTGCGATGGAGTGATAAAAGGAGTCTGAATGGACACAGCCTGTGTACAACCCTTTTCTTGTGAGGGCTGGCAGGTTTGCACGTCGCCGTCTGGAGGAACACTGGGCTGCTCTTCTCCAAGGGAAGCAATTCAGAGCAGTTTGGGATCGAAGGGAGCTTTGCTTTCATGGAATTATAGGGTTGGAAGGGACCTCCACAGGTCATCTAGTCCAACCCCCCTACAACAAGCAGAGCCATCACTCACCAGACCAGGTTGCCCAGAGCCCCATCAAGCCTGACCTTGAATGGCTCCAGAGATGGGCCATTAGGGTTAGGATTAGCACCTCTCTGGACAGCCCGGTCCAGGGATTCCCCCACCCTCAGATTCGAGAGCTTTTTCTTGATATCTGACCTAAATCTGCCCTTTGCCAGCTTCAAACCATGACCCCTCATCCTATCGTTCCCTGTCCTTGTGAACAGTCCTCCCCAGCCTTCTGACGGCCCCTTTCAGAGACTGGAAGGTCACTATAAGGTTGCCTCAGAGCCTTCTCTTCTTCAGGCTGAACAGCTCTCTCAGCCTGTCCCCAGAGCAGCGGTGCTCCAGCCCTCTGACCATTTCCATGGCCTTTGGAGCCTTGTCCAACCCAACCCAGCACTTGGGGTGCTGGTGCCTGGGTGATGTCTATCAGCAATGCTGCTGGCTTTAAAGCCACTCTGTGTCCAGCTTGCAGAGTCACAGGTAATGTATCTGCAGCCCACAATGACCCCCTGCAGCATCACAGGGTGGGATGCGGCCTCAGTCTTGCAGCCAGCAACACCCTACAGATGTGCAGAACCTGGGAGCAGCGAGGTAACTTCACAGCTGCCATTACAAAACCCAGGACCTAAATCTCTTCCTCTTGAAAACCCTCCCCGCTCTGTTCCACACAAGCGAACAGGCACTTTGTTTCCCTTCATTCATTTCCAAGAACTGCTTCTGCTGAGTGGGGAGCTGAGTGGTGCTTCAGACTATTTTTTCTGAGTGGCTTCAGGCCCCAGAGTGGCTCAAGCCTGTTGTGTGTTTGTCCTTCCTCGATACTTACAGCCCTGTCAGGGTAGCAGATGCTTTGCCAAACAGCTATAAAGATGGATCCGGTGCCACAGAAGAGTTTGAAAGCTGCAGAGGACAGTCAGGGCTCAGAGAACATCGTGTACCGTTGGATCAGGCAGGAGTGTCCTGCTTTTATATTTTTCTAGGGTTCATCTTTAAACCTATTGTTTCCCCCTAGACAAGTTGTTTATAACTTTCACTGCTGAGTGGCAAAGTGTGTTGCCAGCATCAGTGGAAAAGCAGCAGCTCAGGGCCAGCTTGTTCCTATTCTCCCTTTAGGAAGTGTCCACAACATAGCAGCAGTGATGTCCTCACTGACTGCCCAGAACCTCCACCTCTGCTGGAAATGGGGGTCCTGGATCACCCAGCTCTGAGTTGCTCTTTTCTTCCTCTCACCCAACTGGTTTGCTGCCCCTTGACTTCATGACAGAGGCACTGATGAGTTTTATTTAGTGTTTCACAGTACTTCGTGTCATTAGGGCCAGTGAGCTGATGAACTGAGCTGGTTGGTGTGGGCTCACCAGGGTCTCTTTCACTTTCTGCTGTGACAGCTCAAGGCAGTAACCAATCCAACACGTTTATCCCATTGATTTGTGTGTGTCTGGGGGTAGGACAAGTTGGGTTGGTCAAGTTTTGGCATGGTTCTGTGAATGACCCCAGAGATGGACCTACACCTGGGTTGTTTGGAGGTCTCTTCCAGCCTTGTCTGTGGTTCAATTTAGAAGTGATAGACATGGGATTAGCAGTGTGTTGATTAGCCTGTTCTGATGCCTTTGAGGAGCTCTCTGTGCATCTTTCAATCTTTCAAATGCTTCTCAGCTCCATTATCTGAGCTGCAGTGGTCTGAGTAGTGATGTGCATTGCCAGGAAAGAAAGAGTTAATCCCGTGCTGACATCCTCACTCCTGTAAAACACCTCTGTTTGCTGCTGATGCTTAGTAAGCTGCCTCCAGTGACAGCAAAGGTAGGTGCATGGGCAGCTTTTTTATCTGCTCTGTGGGTTGGGTAGATGAACACCTATGGGTTTGGTTCTAGTCCTCATACATAGGGTAAAACTTCTCCTGGAGCACAGACACTCTGAGACTGGCTCTTAATCCACTACAGTGGGCTAACATCCCTGATGTTATGTGGTCAGGTCTAAACGCAGTGATGATTCATAGAATCACAGAACATTAGGGATTAGAAGGAACTTTGAAAGATCATCCAGTCCAATCCACCCTGACACAGCAGGATCACCTACATCAAGTCGCACAGGAACATGTCCAGGCAGGTTTTAAACATCTACTGAGAAGGAGATTCCACAACACCCCTGGGCAGCCCCTTCCAGGGTTCTGTCACCCTCACCGGGAAGAAGTTCCTTCTCGGATTGATGTGGAATGTCCTCTGTTCCAGCTCACACCCATTTCCCCTTGTCCTATCATTGGATGCATCTGAACAGAGTCTTGCTCCATCCTCCTGACACTCACCCTTCACGTATTTATCACCATTAATGACGTCACCCCTCAGTCTCCTTTTCTCCAAGCTCAAGAGACCTGACCCAGCTCCCTCAGCCTTTCCTCATCAGCAAGATGCTCCACTCCCTTCATCATTCAAGATGCTCCAGGCTGCTCCTGCTAGAACTCTGCTGACAAACCAGCCCTAACCCTGGGCAGGTTTAGGTCTCAGAGACACTATAGCAGTGTTACTCTAATTCAGCCTTCAAAAGGCCATGAGGAGCCACTGGGAGGAACAGAAATGAAGGTCAGAAATGGGAAAAGGTGAAAAGAAAGGGCAGTAAACTGGAGCAAAGCTTGACCTAGCTCCCTGGTGAATCTGACGGGCTTTGAGCTCCTGCTAAGCACCAGCATGGACAAGTTCCTCGCTGTGAAAACACTGATTTCTGACTGTGCCAAGGACAGGACAGGAATCCTCTTAGGAGGATTAAACTTTCCGAGGGAAAATAAAGTTCTCTTCTAAGAAACGCTGTTCACTTCCCTTGTGATGCAGGTAATTAGCCGCAAAACCTTGGGCAGCCAGTTCCACTGTCAGCATGAGAAGCAGAGAGAAGCACTTTGGGTGACTTTGCTGTGATTTGGACCCGATCTTTCTTACGTAGCTCCAGATTAAGTTCTGTTTTCCTCATAGGATTATCGGTTTAGCCCTTTATTCTCCCACTGCACAGTCTTTCCAAAAGTGCTCAGCTCCCGATGCTTTGGTCAGCACAGAACACACTTTTGAGCAGAGGCCAGAGACTTCCCATTGACAAGGAGGAAATGTTGGACTTCACCTCCATTACAGAATCCTTTTCTGTTTGTCTGTTTTATTGCATTAGGGAGATTTGATCCTCCTCTAGAGTCATTTGGGCTGTTTCCAAGGGATACAGTTGGATTCCCCACTTCTGTGTTTCTCCTTCCAAGATGGAACAGACTTTTGCAGAGCTTAAAATCAAAACACGAGCTATCACTTGTATTTGCTGCACAGCTCGTCTCGTGCCTTGGTGGAGGTTCTCTCCGAGGGGTTTGAGGCCCGTTGTACTGCTCATGGGATGGTGAAAGGATGGTGAAAGGACACCATCCAGAGATGATGGAAGTGCTGCGAGGAGGTGACATACTGCTCCAAATGCCCCCCAAATTAAGCACAAAGCCCAGCAGAGCATCGTTGGTGTCCCCAGTCCCACCTCCCTCCCTGAAGTGACACCAGCAGCCTGTGACAGATGTTCCTATCAAGATACCCTGTGTGACAGTAACAACTGTCTTGGAGGAAGAGGAGGAGAAGGAACCTGTGTTGCTGTCATCTCTGGGTACAGGGCAGCATGTGTCTTGGTGCTGCCGTGACAAATGATGGCTGCTATGAGTGCAGTGCTGCAGGCATCTCATGCAAATGGAATTCTGCACTAATTGCTGCTGAAGAGTTTATCAAAAACACTCCCATATCTCCTTCAGAGACAGGAGAAGCAATAGCAAGTGTGTCTGCAGGGAGCAACGTGCATGAGCTGTGCATTGAAGAGGTGTCAACACCATGGAGTCACCAGGAGCAGGGCCATGAGTTAGTTCCCTTTGCAAATACAGCTGGGTGCTGAGGGGGCCTCACTCCTCCATGCCCACCACCACCCTCTGGGAGCAGAAATCCAGTTTTCAGAAGAGCAAGTCACATCTGGAAAAGAAGAAAGCTGTTTCTGAAGGAATCCTATCTGAGTTGGCAGATGTGCTGTAGTTGGCAGATGTGCTTGCCAAGACACTTTCCACTATTTATTGGAAGCCCTGGCTAGCTCGGGACGTCCCAAAGGACTGGAAGGTGGCAAACGTAACACTAATCTACAAGAAGGGCAGAAGTGTGCTCAGGTGGCCAAGAAGGCCAATGGCATCCTGGCTTGTATTAGAAATAGTGTAGCCAGCAGGAGTAGGGAGGTTATCACCCCCCTGTATTCAGCACTGGTGAGGCCACATCTTGAGTATTATGTCCAGTTTTGGGCACCTCAATACAAGAGAGATGTGGAAGTTCTGGAGCAGGTGCAGAGGAGGGCAACTAAGCTGGTGAAGGGCCTGGAATCTAATGAGGAGAGACTGAAAGAGCTGGGGCTCTTTCATTTGAAGAAGAGGAGGCTGAGAGGAGACCTCATCACTCTCTACACCTACCTGAAAGGATGTTGTGGAGAGGTTGGTGCTGGTCTCTTCTCACAAGCAATTAGTGATAGAACAAGAGGACTGGGTTCAAGTTACTACAGGGGAGGTTTAGATTTGGTATTAGGAAGAATTTTTTCACAGAAAGGGTGGCCAAACACTGGAATGGGCTTCCCAGGGAGGTGGTTGAGTCTCCATCCCTGGATGGGTTTAAAGATCCTTTGGTTGGGGTGTTGAGGGATGAGGTTTAGGGGTGAATTTGTAAGGTAGGGTGGACGGTTGGACTCGATGATCCCAAGGGTCTTTTCCAGACAGAGTGATTCTGTGAAGAGATAGAGACCTTCTGAGAGCTGAGGCGTTGCCGCCTTGCCAAGGGGTGTGTTCTCAGGTCATAAATAACTCAAGAAGGGAGCACCTCGTTTTATACCTGGCCTGTCGATACGAAGCTTTCCTGTACCGAAGCCAGGGCTAGACGCGAGCCAAGCAAAGTTGTATAACACGCAGCGTCGCTTACAGGTAAGAGGAAGAGCCAAATAGAAAACTCATCTGGGACAATCAACGTCCATCAAGTACTTAATGGGCGAGTCTGTACAACACTGACAGTCAGAGCTTCCCTGTAACTCCCTGGACACCCACCCCTCTCTGAGCAGTCGACGTCGCAGACACCGATCGTTCAGCTGAGCAGTTACTGCAAATACACAGATGATGACAGCAGATCCCCCAGCCACCTTTGATCGCCGCTCCGCGCTTAGCTGGGGGAGTTTATTTCCCAGCAGAGTTCGAGTGGCATCGCTCGCGCTGGCGGTTCACAAAGCAGCTGTGGGCAAGCGGCGTGTCCTGGGGACATCTGTAAAATAATGAGCAACTGTGCTGGAAATGTTTCCTGCTCCAGCTCTGCAGTCTCAGACCAGCAAAGTTACTACTGTCTGGGAGTAACTTGGAGGAACTCTGTGAGCAAGTGCAAATGTGCAGCTCCTCCAGACTTCAACTGCAGGGGATCATCTGTTTGCATTTCAGTAGCCAAAAGGCACCCTGGTCTCTCAGGAAGTTTGTAGCCTGCACAGACATTGTGGTGCTGAGTGACGTTTTCTGCATTCTGTCATTTACCAGCCCCAGGCAGTTGCGTCCATTCAGCCACCAGCCACAGCCACCCTATTAGAACCAAGTTTGTGGGTGCAAGTGTCTCTAAGAGCCTTCGCTGAACTCCCCATCGCAGTCATCAAGACAATCAGCCTGATTGCTCTCAGTTCAGCTATTCTGGCTGAGTGACATGTTTTCAGCTTGGGAAAATGATCTGCCTAGCCCAGCTTGCCTAGGCATCAGTCTCCCGTGTACATACACACACGCATATATTTACCAGCTTTCCCGTGCTAAATGGTTTCTAAACTCCTGCCTGTCAAGAGCTGGCTCGATCTGCCAGCAGGATTCCTGTCTGATGGCTGCGTGGAGTGTGCCAACAGCTCCCTCTGGGTTTTTTGTCTAAGATTTGCTTCAGTTGCAGAGAAACCAAGGAGCGGCTTTGTTCCCAGAAGTATTTTTGGCAGCAGACTGTACAGAGCATGACCCATTCTCGCAGCCCATTTGCACCGTCTCTAGACGGCAACTCCTCCAGGCCAGCACAACCTGGGGAGAGGAGACAAGCTCTGTAATGGAAACGATTGTGCCTTTGTGTCTGGGCAGTCAGAAAGTGTCATTCTTTGAAAGGCAGCATCTATTTCGGAAAGAGCATCTCTAGCAGAGATGGGCTGGAGCTTTCCAGAGAGCCATGGAGACATCCAGTTTCATAACCCTGACAGTCACTGGGAGATGATCTGCTGGGAAGCGCTGCCAATTCCCCCTCTCCTGCTAAACACAAAGCATCAATGACCTCAGTCCTTGGCCGTCCCGTGCACCTCCAACAGAAAATGTTGGAGGGAATAACATCTGAGGAACTCCTCCCATCAGCTATGAGCGAACATGGCTGATTTTGCAGCCACTAAACTGTACCAAAGCTCAGAAGAAAAGCTTTGCAAGCTGGTTAACTGGTGAATGAGAATCAAAAGCAGGAGACATGGATTTACGCTGAGGTGAGTAGTAGGCAGAGGAGGAGCTGGAGTCCCTGAGCCCAGATTAGAAGGCAACATATTTACATTGGACTTCACCATCTCAGAGTCTGGTGCTGCGATTTGCAGCCATCTAATGAGATCTAATGAGCTCTCAGATAAGGAGCAGGCACCTCCATTTCTTTGTTCACCAAAAAGGAAAAGAAAGAGCTGACCAGTTTGGAAAAATCCTGTGGAACTTGGTAGAAGTGGGACTGAGTCTGCCATGGAAATTTAATAGAGTCCTATGCAGAAATTACTGAAAATACTTGTAGAATTTAATAAGTCCTTTTATGCTTCCTGTTGGGTTATTTTTAACACTCTTGTAGAATTCCGTCGTGGGATATGGCTGTGTATTAAATTTTAATGGTTGTTTTAAACCAAAAAAAAGCTGTTGAATTCTGTCATTCTCCAGTAGGTTATGCAGGATGCCTCCGTTAGGATGTTTTTCTGCTTCCAGACAAAGCCTGCATGCTGTACATGAGCAAAATAATCCCCACCCAGGGAAGATATTAATGAAATCCAGGCTGAAAAAACGCTCGGGAAGCGGTTGTTGCGTCTCTATTTCCAATTTCAGTTTGCATAGGTGAAGTCAAGAGCAAAGCAAGGTTCATCACATCCTAATTGCATTTGAGGGCACTGTCAAAACCCCGAACTTTGAGATTTTCCTTAAGGAAATCTTGATTCCTATCTTCTTTCAGGATCAAGGAACAGCTTTCCTGCAATTTGAAGAGGCCGTATCCATTTCATGCCTTTTCTAATGTAGTCCCATGTGGCT
Organism: Rhinopomastus cyanomelas; assembly: GCA_013400115.1. Taxonomy (NCBI): domain Eukaryota; kingdom Metazoa; phylum Chordata; class Aves; order Bucerotiformes; family Rhinopomastidae; genus Rhinopomastus; species Rhinopomastus cyanomelas. The sequence continues at coordinate 844,375 of VXBP01004928.1, read as the reverse complement.
CAGATCAAAGGCCCTTCATGAAGTTCGATCCATGAAGCTCGGTGATCTTGCATCCTGTATGAATTATCCTTCAGGAAGACATCAGAGTCTTCTCTGAAGACATCTGCTGAGGTCTATCATTATTTGTGCTCATCTGGTTGTGCTCACTGAGATTTCTGTAGGGCTGCCATGGCCATGTCTTGTTAGATGGTTTTGGCCACCACACATCCATTAGTCAGGCATCGTCAGAGCATCTTTGGTTTTGAAGACTGTGCTAGGCTTTTTTACCGGAGTGTTTGGGAATGGTGGTTGAATTCAAGTCCCATTGGGTAAGGGGTGAATTGTTCTCCGCAAGCTCAGAGGCTGTGCGTGCCAAGATGAAGACAGATTGAGGGGGATGTGGTCAGCTGCAAGTATCATGTGAGCTGTGGGGTGGCTGGCTTTTTTGGCAGGAGAAAATTTGCAAATGAAGGAGGAAAAATGAAGATAACATCACCAGATGAGGGTGCCACCACACTGTCCTCAAGCTTTGATAGCTCAGAGAGAGGGCTTCTTGGGTTTTGGTAGCTGAATTTGGAGCTGGCTCCTTCCAGCCATACTCCTTGGCTGTGCTCCTGTGCCATGGCCAGGCTGGCGCCACAGAGGGCTCAGCAGTAGGACAGTGGCCATGTCCCAAAGGCAGAGCTGCACAGGCATCTCCAGCTGCAGCCAAAAATGAAGAACATGGAAGAACACAGTGTGAGAGACAAGCAAGTGCAGGGATCTGGGTCCAGGGTTTTGCAACAGATGACTGATGCTGAGCTGCTCCAGTGCCCTGGGTGATGCAGACATCTGCAAGAAGCAGCCATTCACTCCACAGCAGATTCTGTCTCCATTCATTTCCCACATGGACAGGATTAGTTCTGACTCCATGTACTTATCTAATATGTTGTGTGATTACTAATACAGACAGCATGTTCCCTTTCTTTCTTTCATCTCAAGAAGGAAAATTTCATGAAACACGTTGCCACCCTAAATTATTCCATGTCTTGCCTACATTTCAGATTAACTGGAGGAATGTCAACAAACATAACGGCAATTCTTTTCCAATCCCATCTCCGTCAGCCCGTCTTTAACCCATTGATCAAACACTTGTTATTACAGAAATAATCAGGAAAAGAAAATACACCAGTGCTGAATCAACACTACTGTAAGGGGTTGGGGCTTTTCCCTTTTTCTGGTCTTTTTTTCTGTTGTACTCTTGCAATTCTCTTCGTTTCTGTTGGCCACAGACCAGCCTGAGATCGTAGCAACGCAGCTGGCTAAATCCGTCGCGTCTCATTGCAGGTTATCAATTCTCCCGCGCAATAAACACACTTGACAATTAGCAGGGAATTGATGAGGGACTCAGTTTGGCTTTTGCCTTATAAAAGAGCCTATTTCTTGACTTGACGGTTCTGAGCAGCAAAGTTCTCAATGCAAGCTCCATTTATAGAGAAAATGCACGAAGCTGGTAAAGCCATTAGCGTTTCTTATAACCAGCATGACAAATGGTCTTTACATTCATCTCGAATCACTTCTTTAAAGCAAGGATCAGGAAAGAATTCCTCTGAAAGGATATTGCTGCCCAAATGAGGATGGAGGTCGGTTCTCACCTTCTGTGGGATAGATAGGCGCAGGTGACTTCCAGGTTTGTCTCATTTTGCTTGATAAAGCCTCAGTCTGTGTTGCTTGGATGGATCTTCGGCTTTTAATAAAAAATATTTTAAAATATTGCAAACTCTGTGTGGAGACCAAACCACACTGTGACTCACGTTGTACAGTAAAACTTTTAGAAGCAATGCTGCCGTAATTCAGAGTTAACTGGTTCGGTCCCCACATCCCACCACACTTTGGCCAGCTGGCTATTTTAATTTCAGCTCTTCAGTTTCAAGGGAAAGAGAAATGTCTCTGCCACTGCCAACCACCCTAATAAACCAGCACAGAAGTCTTAAAACAAGGAGAGAAATAGATTTGGAGGAGGAACCTGTCCCAGGAACCTGCTTTCCCAGGAGATGTGTTGTGTACCAGCTCACTGCTGCATTCCTCTCATTAAGCTTTACTGAAAGCAGCATCACAGACACTATCTGAACTGGACATCCATCAGGAGAAGCACAAAGTGCTGCCACTGCACCTCAGAATTCCAGTTGGTCAGCTCTGACCCCTTCCACGTGCAAGTAAAATGAGGATGATGGGAGGATGAAAGGACTTTCCTTTTCATTCACCAAGTACACGAATATGTTCTTGATCCCAGAACGATTCTCATTTACTCACTGTAATCACAGCACTTCAGATTTTCTTTTGGTTTGTCTGGTTTTTTGCTGGTTTGGGGGATTTTTTGTAGATCTTTTTTTTTTCTGTTTATGCAATCTGAATGTTTTCCTGCTGGCAAACTTGTTCTGTCTTTGCTTTAGTGGTCAGGGGGTCATGTCTCATCATGAAGTATGAGCTGGTGCTTCAGGAAGTTGCTGTTAGAGGTGACAAGAAGTCACTGCCTCTGCTCTTCAACACTCTGTGCAAAGCTGATTCTTCTTGGATTCTTGCTGATTCTCAGCTGATTCTTGCTGAGTCTCCAGAGGACTTCACGAGGTGTTTCATGCTCTACACTCAGCCCCATGTTCCTGTGGTAAATGAGTTACTACTCACTAGCTACATGCTCATTAAATCTCAGTAACCTGAACTCGTTTGAAATTATTTGAAATAGAGCTCTCCCTCAGCTGGCAGTGCTTTAGCAGAATACAATGGCACTTCAGAACACTTAGTGATGCGTCCAAATTATATCATCCAGGAAGTACGTAGGATGGAACAAAGAGTAGTGGGTGAAAAGCAGAGGTTCCCAAATCAATCTGTGTTGGGAAAACGATCTGCAGGTTCCAATAACTGTGTCAGCTGAATTGCTTGGGTTGCTTTTGTGTGGAGAATCAAGCAGGAAATCCCAACAAATCAGAGTTTCTCGTAAGGTTTCTGGTGCATCAGCCTGTGGTCTAAGCCAGCGAGAAACCACAAAAACAATTGCTCCCCTTGCTGGGCAGCTACTACAAGCCCCAGGTGGAAGCTGAAAATGAAATGTGTGTGTGTCAAAACATTGCTGGGCTTTGCACAATTCTTTCTTTGGCTGGAGTTGCAGAAACAAGAACATGGGGAGGGTCAGAGGGTTGCTCCCTGCCTTCTACGGTTCTCTCTCATCAGCCCGGCTGGAACTGACCCAGTGGCTTTAATTTATTGAAGAACATTTGAAACCATCTCTCCGTGTCTCAGATTTGAGCACCCAAGATCACGTATCACTTTGGAACATCTTAAGAAAACTCGAGAGAAACTCGAACTCAACAAAAGGGAAACTTTTACACACTTTACTGAACGATGGACTCATTTCTTCATTGCTCGTCTGAGATGCAGATCTGCTGAACCAGAAATGTACAGCAGTGAGAAGAAATGGACTCTGGAAAGTCTTTAAAATGAATTTCTATTCCAGGTTTTGTTAAGGAGCTGGATTATCATACTCTTCCCTTTTAGAGGACCATTATCATAGAATCATAGAATCATTAGGAATCGGAAGGGACCTCAAAAGATCATCTAGTCCAATCCCCCTGCAACAGCAGGATCACCTAGACCAACTCACACAGGAACACATCCAGGCGGGTCTTAACCATCTCCAGAAAAGGACACTCCACAGCCTCCCTGGGCAGCCTCTTCCAATGCTCCATCACCCTCACTGTGAAGAAGTTCCTTCTGATATTTATATGGAACCTCTTATGTTCCAGCTTACACCCATTGCACCTTGTCCTATCACCAGATGACACTGAGAAGAGCCTGGCTCCATCCTCCTGACACCCGCCCTTCACATATTTATAGACATTAATGAGGTCACCCAAGCTAAAGAGACCCAGCTCCCTCAGCCTCTCCTCATAAGGGAGGTATTCTACTTCCTTTATCATCTTTGTTGCTCTGCACTGGACACCGTCCAGCAGCTTTGTGTCCTTCTTGAACTGAGGGGCCCAGAACTGGGCACAATACCCCACAGTGGTGATGCAAGTAGAGTCCTAATGTTACGGGTGACTTTTGAACACTTGGTGGATATTCAGACCTTGAGGTCTCTTATGGGTTCTGCTCAAAACCACACAGCCTTTGTCTCTTGGATGATTTCTGTGCACACCTGAGGTCTTCCTCATCACCCTCACCAGCAAGTCATAGTGGGGATGGTAACGTTAAAAAAGCCTGTTCACCTGCATGTGTTGTTCCCTCAATGTTGTGATGGGCAACCAGAGAGCTCAGCAAGGGGTTCTCTTGGGGATACTCCTCACCTTGCTCAATCTTGCTGAAGTCTTTGGCAAAAGAGGACAATTCCCTAAAAACTAGTTTGGCCAACAAGTTAAAATGACAGCAGAAGAGTTAATTTTCCTCAAGGACACCTGAAATGAGGACTATTATCGTCCATCCACCAGCACTATGGCTGGCTGAGGTTCCAGCTAGGAAATGTTCTTGGGAGAAATGGAACATTTTTTTAAAAAATATTATTTCCTAAAATCCTACTGGGAAATAATTTTCTCGGATTTCTTCAGCAATGTTCATTACCCTCTTTTCTCCAGATTATGAAAAGGAAAAATGTCTGCAAGTTCTTTTTTCTTCAGGGTTTGAATTTCATCCCTTTTGCAGAGTTTGTGAACTGCTCAAATCCATCTCAAATCCTACCCTGCAGTTGTAAGAAATCACAATAATCTTCATCTTGCAGCAAAATTTCCTGGAGAGCAGAAGCAGCAGATCTGAAGCAGCACAGGAAAAATCAACAGCAGAACAGAGCTTTTTCTGTTTTTTCATGAAAAGTTGGGAAGTAGCAGAACAATTCCATAGGAGTGAAGAATTTCTTTGTATGAAGAATCTTGTCTTGTTGTCTTCTTCTGTAAAATATCCAAAACTATTGGTCACACTACAGGAATCTGACTAAAAGAACTAAATGCTGGAATCAAAGTCTTGTTAAATTAATTTTTTCCAGTGTTTGTGAGCACTATTTCCCTTCCACCTGCTAACCAAACAGGATAGCAGTAAAATACTTCCTCCTGGTGACTCACAATTCTATCGGAGGTGATGAGGCCCAGTGGGACTTTGGTGATGTCTTAAATAGCCATTTGCTTTGGGTCTCTTGGCAGGAGGAGCTCTCCAGACTGGTAACACAAACTGCATTTCCAGGTTGTGGGAATGGAAAGCAAGACATGCCTGCTGTTGCTTGTTTTGGTCTCAGAAGTCTTCCGTCAGGCATCGACAGTGATTTGAGATGTACAGGAAAAGGAGAGGAAGTTCTGGAAGTGTTTAGTGGTGTGCTACTTGTTAGAGGCTGAGAAATCATTCACCCGTGCTAATAGCCCCGCATCCCTGCTAGGAACGTCACTATTCTGACAAAGTCTTCTTCAAAAGTTGTTTTGGTGGGGGAGCGTGTCTATCTCAGGTTACTGAAAGACAAGGGGTGCCCAGCCCTGGGAGCAGCATCTCCCTACAGATGATCCAACACTTATCTCTTGAAATACTGTGCCCTGGTTCTCTTCCAGAAGACAAATCAGGGGTTTGTGTGACCCAGCACAGCTCGTCCAGTGCTGTCCTCAAGGTAAGTCCTTATCTGCAGTCATTGCTAGCAGAGAGCACTGCTGCTCCAGCTGACAGTCACAAAGCCAGGAGGGTCCAGTAAATCTCAATTGGAGGTTTTTCAGATTTAATTCCCTGCCACAGAAGCAAGACAACAACGGAAGATTAAAGAGAATTATTATAGGCTATGGCTTTCAGAAACATTCTTCTGTTTCCTTCCTAGGTCATGCACAGTCCTGCGGATCACGATGCCAGCTCTGCCCCTGTTCCCAGACCAGTAGCTTTCCATTCGCACCGTATCAGGCTGTTCCTCCAAACGTCCCACGAAACGTGTCTCCCAGTGTGTTGGTAAGGGGAAATGATTAACGCAAACCATCTATAGAAAGCAGCACTTCCTATTTAAAGACACTCCTGACAAAGCTGAGTGGGGAAAATATGGCTGTGCTGGTTGTGAATAAAAGATGTGGCATTTATTCCAGAAGTTGTTGGTATTTTCCATGAAGGATAAATTCTGCAGGAGAATATCTGCTGTAAATAATTGTTTTCTGAAGTGAACACATCCACTGCTTCCACACATTAAATTCAATCAAAACAGAATCATAGAATCATAGGGTTGGAAGGGACTTCCAAAGTCATCCAGTCCAACCCCCCTACAACAAGCAGGGCCATCACTCACCAGACCAGGTTGCTCAGAGCCCCATCCAGCCTGACCTTGAATGGCTCCAGGGATGGGACCTCCATCACCTCTGTGGGCAGCCTGCTCCAGGCATAACCCTACCCTCAGATTCAAGAACTTTTTCCTGATGTCCAGCCTGAATTTACGCTCTAATACTCTTCTCTGATCTGGAGTCCAAGTGCAAAGCTAAAACATAAGTGAAAGATCTAGTGAATCAAAGAACCTGGATTATAGCTACAGGACCATTAACACTTGGACTTGGCTTAAACTCGTGATGTAAAGGCAACATGACACCCATGATTGCTCAGGCTCAAACCCCTTTGACGACTTGGTCTAGGTGATCCTGCTGTGCCAAGGGGATTGGACTGGATGATCTTTCGAGGTCCCTTCAATCCCTAATGTTCTGTGATTCATTTTCTTTTGTTTCAGAGATGAATTCAGGACTGAGAGATTTATTTGAAATGACCTTCCAGCTCTCCACTCCCAGCGAAGATTTTAAACAAAGGCTAAAGAAGGAACGAGATCGCGCAAGCAAATTTCGAGGGACAAGATTAACTGCTACCCATCTGTGGGGTTTTTCCCATTCTGATAATAATTTACCCTGAAACATTTCTGTTTGTTTTCACTGCACTGCAATGTGCCAGCAGACTCTCACCGAAGTCGTCGGAAGACATCAGAAGACACTGTCAACTCACCGCTGCCCTTAAGTGAGTGGCTGCCTCAAAAGCCAAAGGAAACCAGTCCTCTTCCAGCAGGGTCACATTTATCAGCAAACTTCAAAACTGAGATGGTTTTATTTTTCCTGAGTCATCACTTTGCCTGTGCCATAACACTTCCAGGAGGGAGGGAGTTTTCTTCAGGCATCTGTCAGGGGAAGGGCTCAAACTTCATAGCAGGAGGTTTCAAAGTCAGTGCCATGACTTGAGGCACTTGTAAGTAAACATGATGTCTAGGATGAAGCCATTCCCTCGTGTACATGGAGCAATCTCTTTCTCCTCCTATAAATACAGATAAATGTTTTCAGTTTATGTGTTTTCAGTTTACAGAGCACGGAAGGCTTGTGTAAGCAACAGGGGAAAAGAGAAAAATGTAGTGAATTCATAACAACCCAGCTAGGCAGGGTATCCAGAGCTAAACCTGTCAGGCTCTGGGCTGGGGAGGATGCTCGTTAGGAGAGCTGACAAGGGAGACTACGGAACCGCACAGATTTATTGTACACCAAAATAATTCCTACACTTGCTCAGCAAAGCTGCTGCCCCAGAGTAACTGCTCTCAAAAATATTTTCCATCGTGAACTCCAAGTCCTTTTCCTTGCCCAGATTCCATCACAACAACCAGCTGAAGGATTTATGCGGTTCTCGCTTACCTTGCGCTGACTGCCTGGTGCACGTTTCACGAGGAAGAGAGTGAAGCAGTGCAGACGCCCCTTGGCAGTCACAGCAGAGGGAAACTGGGGATGGATCCATCCTCCTGGCAGCAGAGATGCCCAGGTGAGACCCTGGGGAACAGCTGTTTCTTCAGCCTTTGGTCTGGTGGTTCCACTACAAGAGTAGAGCAAGGACACGTCTAGCTCAGGGCTAACACTGACCAACCTCAAACTCAATAGATGTTTTCAGACACAACAAGATGACTTTTCACAAGTGTTCCATCACTGCCTGGGGATTGATATCAGGCTTTAAAAAACAGCTGATTTCAAATAATGTTGGGGAGGTGTGAAATCCTTATTCTATTTTCATAAGCAGCTGCCCAAAACAAGTGGGACAGGATGTCATCTCCACAAGAGACATTCATTTGCCGACTGTCTGTTCCTTATGTGTGGCTCAGCAGCTAGAACTAGTCTTCCAAGAACTCATCACTACCTTGCTGATGCACAAACTTCCATATAAAAGTGAAGCTCATCTTCTCTGGCTGGAGGGTGTCTAAAAGTTAGATGAGTAACTTGATTTCATATCTTTGGCCTCTTCTTTATTCCTTGAAATAAGCCAGACACCTCCAAAATTTCCCTCTGTGTTCGTGGGTCTGAGGATGAGATGAACCTGCACCTTCTCACGGGCTATAAAGGGATCACAGATAACAAGTCCAGGATGAGGTGTCACCGGCCTATTTATAGGATTTCAGTAATAAGTCAGGAAAATTATACAGTCATAGCAATCCCAAAATAGTGTCTCTACCACTACCCTTCCACATACCTCCTCCTGCTGATGAAGATGGTTTAGGAATGAGATGAGAGACACAACAGAGGCTCTTTTGAGGTAACTTCCAATCCCTAATGTTCTGTGATTCTGTGATTATGGCATAAACAGGGCTCAAAAGATTGCAAGTGGAAAAGGAAAAGAATGATGTGGATGCATTGAAGATCACAGGATAAACGAACAAGTGCAACAAGGGCTGAAAGTTGAGGTGGATCGCTCAGGAGGGAGAAAGAACCATAGAATCATTAGGGATTGGAAGGGACCACGAGAGATCATCCCCNTCTGCAGGGGTGTCGGCGACACCACCCAGCTTTGTGTCATCAGCAAACTTGCTGACAGTGCATGCCAATCCCTCATCCAAGTCATCAATGAATAGATTGAACAGGACTGGTCCCAGCAGTGATCCCTGGGGCACTCCACTAGATACAGGCCTCCAACCAGACTCTGTCTCTGCATTGTGTGGAGCACTGGGATCAGCCAGGATCTGGCCAAGAGCAGGTGCAGAGGAAGATGTGGGGCAACCAAAGTGGTGCAGAATAAATTAAAATAGCTTTGTTTAGGCTAGGAAAAGGAGGAAAAGGCTAGGAAATGGATTGCTTTCTATAAATAGTCCAGGTAAACCCCCTGGGAAGGGAGATAGTTATTTAAGTTAAAGGACAATGTTGGCCTCAAATCAAACTGATTGTGAGTAAACAGAGGGTGGAAACATGAAGCAGGTTTCTGAGCATCACAGGAAAGATGTTCTGGAACAACTTTCCAGTCGCAGCAGGAACCTGAGCTCTTCTAAATCAGTCAGAGCAGGAAACTGGTCTCAGTGCCAAGATATCTTCCAGATCTACATTCACATTACTCAGGCTTTATTTAATCTTTATTTTGCCAACGACAAACTCCTTGCACTGCTTTATAAAATAGGACTGGACAAAGCCTTGAGAAGCTCTGCGGTCAGTCAATAGCTTGACCAAAGGAAGGTTCATTCATATTGATGGGACTTGGGCTGGCATCAGGTGGAACATCCACCTGATGGGCTGAGAACAGCTGATGGACCACTGTGAGGACAGTGGGATCTTTTTTTGTCCTGGGTAAAACCACAATGAAATCTCCTTGGGAAAACCCTCAGTCAACAAAAACTGCAGAAACACCATGAAAGCAGGACTAGTGCACAGGTTTGAATCAGGTCTTCAGCAAGCAGGGAACGTGAGGCAACTGTTTTCAATTTTCCTGTCATCTGATAAATCTTTTTATGTTGTGGTGTTCAGGGAAAGTTGATAGTGATGGAGGAATAACCCACACTCACACTAAAACATCCATGCACGCTCTCCAGCAGCAGTCCACAAGGATCAACCAGGATGGTCTCGTGTGATGAGCTTCATTAAATCTTTTGACTTTAACAGATTGGTTAAAGAGTTCTTCTTGCTCTGGAGGAGAGATTGCTACCACTTGGCCTTAAAGCGAATCATCAATTTCATGAAAACAAGTTGAATTTCAGTAGGAATTCTCGTCATGGAAGGAGAGATAAATGTTATCCTCTTCATCTCTCTCCACTTCTAAAAAAGTCAGATTCACGCTAACTTAAACTTCTGAGTCATTCACCACCACACTGACCAAAGTACAGCAAAGCTAGAAAATTGCTTTTTCACAGCTGAAAATGACTCAACTGTCCATCTCAGACCTTGAATGGACAAAAGCCAAGGCTTGCAGCACGCTGGGATGAGGAAAGGAGTAGGGTTTTGCTGATAAAATCAGGCTGTGACTCCTGCTTACCTTGATGAATAGTAATAACAACTCCATAGATGCTCCTAAGTAGAAACAAACACAATCTCTGCCAACCACATCATGGTCCACCTCGCTCATCTGTCACATCTGAACCTTCCAACCCCAATCACACATCGGTGGGTGGTTACCAAGGGTTGATGAAGAACATTTCCTGTTCGGAAATTATTTAATAGAAGCTCCTGGTGTCTGAACAGTTGCAGTAGAAGCCCTGTCGACCCCACATGTCCTAAAAAAGCGATCCGTGAAAGCCGGCGAGCACAAGGGCTGAGTAAACTTGGACACAGCTCCCAGCCAAATTACGAGCTTGTTGCCAAACATGGAGAAAAGTGCATCTGATTCTTCTGTTAAGGCGTCCAAGGAGGGCCACAAAATTATAGTTCAAACTATAAACAGAATGAGTACATTTTGTTCATTTTCCTGTTCTCTTTATAATCGATGCAATATGAAGAGCTGCTATCAGTGGAGAGTTATACAATCAGATGGCAGCAATAAAAAGAATGTTAGCAAGTCTGGGATATCATAGGAGGTTGACTGGAGGAAGCAGTTATAAAACAAGACCGTTTATATCTATTTAGATGAGAACATCAGATTCGTGACAAAGTCATTTTGATGTCTGTCTGCCCACTTAATACTCAACTAATGGACATCTGCATCCTGATTTGCACTGGTTGCCTGGAGAAGGATCAGTACTGAGGATTAGAGAGGCACAGACATGGTTCTTTGTGCACCTGGAGTAAGATGTGTGCTACAGACAGCAGCCACGCAGCCACACGCAGATGAGTTAATCGCAGGTTCCTTGGTACATGTGCATGCACAATTTCATCATCGCTGCCTGATGATGTTGAAGGTCTTTTCGCAGAATCACAGAATTACTGGGGTTGGAAAAACCTCTAAGATCATCCAGCCCAGACCATGACCTAACATCACCACAACCAGTTAGACCATTGCACTACGTGCCACGTCCGGTCTGTCCTTGAACACCTCCAGGGATGGTGACTGTACCACCAACCTGGGCAGTCCATTCCAGTGGCTGATCACCTTTTTCAGCCAAACCACTTCTCTGATTCTGGTTCGTTTCCTCATTCTATTAGACTCACTGAAGGTTTCAGTTTTGGTTGGTGTCAAATTAGACTACAGGTTCCCATGGCACAGGGAATACATTGAGTATGAGCTGGGCATCTCCACCAGCTGTCAGCAGGGAGCCTTTACTGTAGCATCTTTTGTTTTTTGGCATCTGGAAAGGTTCTCAGATGATCTTCAAACTTGTTTTCTTCTCATACAGCTGTTGCTCCTCTGGTATTTGCAGAATGCACTAGGAAAAATCTAGTGACTATCAGAACGATAGCTGTAAAGTTTTAAAAACAAACAACAGACATTTCACCTGTCTCTAATCAGCCCCATCTCATGATTTGGCTTTGATTTCCCCAGTGCAGAAAATAAATGTATAGGATTTTAATTTCCTTGGCTCCCCAGAGCTGTATGAATGAGACTGTAGCATCGCACTGGCCTTCTGTTATTAATGGGCTCCATGCTTGCAAATGTCTCCTTCAATATATTTGCTCAAAATGCTTCCAAAAAGAGGGGGAACAAGAAAGAAGAAAGAAAACTTTGGGTTGCTGGGTCTAATGTATGTGACCTGACAGCATGAATACATTAGATCTTACACAGAAACACACAATTCCGGCTCTGTGCGTTGGATCTCCAGCCTTTTATCTTCATCTGGGCTCTAATCAATGTGCTAGTGAAACACCTGGAAATAAGCCCAACTTTCCTGCCATTCTGACTCATATTTTCTATCTGTCTGAAAGGGTATGACATGCCTTCCTATAAAGTCATTGTAAGTCGGGAATGTTTCTGAGCTCTCTGTTCAAGCATCCTGAGCATCTCCCAATACAAAGGTTCTCTTCTCTGCTGAGCTGCTTATCCCCTCACTATGCCACATGCAGATCCTTCACAAGCTCAATGCACCATGGCTTTGCTGAGTGTCTCAGCTTTACAGTCCTAAAGAAGGAACAGCTGAACAACCCTAAACCAAGACCTACAACATCTTAGTTGTCTTCTAAAACTCCATGCAGGTCATAGCTTTTCCCTGCCTCGTGTCTGGTTCTCCCTTCCCATGCTCCAGCTTATCTGCAGGCTTTTAAGTTCTTAAAAGGAAGAGCTGTTTTATATTATGCATCTGGACAGTGTCTAACACAAGGGGGGCCCAGGTTGATTAGGGTCTCTTGTGACTAGTGCAATACAAATACAGCTAATAACATGCACTTGAAGCAGAATAAAAGGCAGTGATGCTGCTTGTTCTGTTAGCCCTTACCTTGGGAAAGTCTGGGGAGGTGAGACTGCCAAGCAGAGATGATGTGGCCCGAGCTGACCCATCACAACCCTTTGCAGTGGTGCAATCTGAAGGTAGGGAGAGCTGATGGTCCCCTGTGCAATGCCTTCGTATGGCTGGAGTGCTTTGTGCATCCAGATGTGCCACATGTTTGCCTTCCCCAAGCAGGACCTGCTTCTGTTAACAGCAATTAATCACTTTATAGCTAGTCTTTCATTATTACGAGCACAGCAGATGTGTTTCCATTAACAGGTCCCCAAGTGAGCCTTATCCAGCATCACTGATATTTAATGAAGGAGATTATGTGGTCTAAATAGAGTTTCAGTTTTCAGCATCCTCCCACTTCTCTCTGCACCACCAAGCAAGCAAACAAAACGAACTGGGAGTCTTGTTACAGGCTCAGTTACAGCCCCTAGGATGAACTCGCTGCCAAATAATAAAACATGTCCACTAGCTTCATGAGACTGATAATAGCCAAAACCCACATCGGTATTTTTATAGGGGTCTGAAAAGAAACTTTAAAATCAAGCACGTCGATATCTTTATACTGGAGCGGTAATTCAAAGCTCTCTGCTTCCCCAATTAACCTCAATATTTGAGCAATGAGAGGGCAGGCAGCTGGTTCCCCAGGGATGAGTCTGTCTCCAGAATGTTGTTCAGTTGCGGGGAATTTTTCAAGCATGCTGGTTGCCATTAAAAAGTCATCACTTCCAACAGTGGCTAAGACACAGCAAGTCTTTGGGTGCTTATAAAATCACGGCTAACTAATGACAGCAATCATGAGGGTTACCAAGCAGGGGCACGTGAGGTTCCTCTGCGTGAGCCGGCGCGGCCACGTGCTGGTAAATCAGTGCTGGGACACATCCATGGCCCAAGAGAGTGGGTTGCTGGTGCAGTGCAAGGCATCAACAGAGCATCGGTGGAGCATGGTCAGAGCACCCTGCACAGCTGGGAGCTGCATCCCTCCGATGAGCACTAGCCACTTGTGGGGATACTGGGTAAGGTGGGCATTGCTGGGCATGGCCATGTCCCTCCTGCTCTGATGTTGCTCTGTCTGCCCTGAAAAACCAGCAATCATAGAACTGTAGAACGATTAAAGTTGGGAAAGACCTTCAAGATCATCAAGTCCAACCATCTGCCCTACAACCCCCAACCACTAACCCATCTGCTTAAACACCCTGTCTGCCCGTTTGTTGAACCCCTCTAGGGATGGTGCCTCCACTCCCTCCCTGGGCAGCCTGTTTCAAGGCCTCTTCACTCTTTCTGGGAAAATGTTCTTCCTAAGATCCAATCTGAACCTTTCCCGGAACCACTTGGCCCCTTTTCCTGCTGTCATATCACTAGTCCCCTGGGAAAACAGGCCAATCACCACCTCACTGCAACCTTCCTTCAGGTAGTTGTTGAGAGCAGTGAGGACTCCCCTCTGCCTCCTGTTCTCCAGACTGAACAGCCCCAGCTCCCTCAGCCTCTCCCCATCAGCCCTGTTCTCCAGACCCCTTATTAGTCCAGCTGCCCTTCTCTGCCCCCTCTCCAGGTCCTCAATGTTCTTCCTATACTATGGTGCCCAAAACTGCTCTCAGTACCTGAGGTTGGATCACTGTTCTGAGTCTGACTTTTCCCAAACACTAAACAGACTGTGAATGTACTGAGTACAGGGCATGGATCCTCTTCCACAGTAGAAGTAGCTTCATGGTGTTTTCCAAAGCATTTCCTTTGGAATCTCAGGCTCTGCAATAGCTTTTGATCCCCTAAGTTATTTCTGGGACCTGATCCTTTCTACTCAAGTGGCTTCCTCACCCAATTTCCTCTCTGTGTTGTCTGAAGCTTTCTGAAGTTACATCTTTAACTTACTTGGATCTTGAAAGCAGGTAGTCACAAGGCTACATCTACTCCTATTCCCAGCACAGTGACTAGAGGAAGCAGTTCCTGGTATAATGCAGACAGAACAAAGACCTTCAGGATTCATTAGGAGCACCTCCACTCTATAACTGTATCATAGCAGTTTGAAATCCAGAGGGATCATCTCCTGAATTCTGAAGATCTGTCTCACACTGACTGCTCTGTGCAGTGAAGGTTACTGAAACGCTTTGTGGTGGAGCTGCTCAGGATGGAGTATTGAGATGTTAGACACAACCACTCCTACAGAAAGGTGGGAGAGCAGGATAAAACCACTACTCTACAGAACACAGTGACTAATGAACGTGCTCTGAAATGTTTGGGGTAAGATAGAATGGAAAAGCCATGACTCTTGTGTCTCACACACATCCCGACTACATCATCATTAGTAACCAGAGATAACTAACAGGCAATGACCCTCAGCTGTGGCTCTTCAAACCAAACCACACCAAACCAAACCTACCCAAACCAAACCAAACCAAACCAAAGGGTTGCATTTTTAATTAAAGCCCAATTAACGGAAATCAAGTGAGGAAATCACATCTGGGCTCTTGCTGCTGTACAGCTTCTAACCGCAGCCTGCGTGAGGTTACGTCAAGGACTTGCTTGTCAACTTTGCTTTAGCTCACATGTGGGACCGGGTATGGAAGAAAACCCAAGAGCTTTTACTTTCAGCAGTAAAAGCCAAACTAACGTGAAGTGAGATTAATAGCAACAGCAGTGAGGGCTTTCATTTCCCAATGAACTTTCTCAATAGTACCAGTAATCAAGATCAGGTTGGGCTTTATTTCTTTCTTTATTTTTTTTTAAATTTCATTCTTTTTTCAGAAAAAAACAACCTTTCTTCAGAGAAAAGAGAGAGAGATGCTTAAAATACATAGACACATCTGTTCTCCCATATTAACAGCATTACGTCTCCCTCCATGTGATGCAAAATGAATCATCTCCGAGTGTTTTGCTTTATAGTTTTGTACAAATCCAATTCCTGATGACTATTACTGTAATAATAATATTTTCCTATTCGACAGTGCTTTTCATTCCGAGTTCCTCGGCGCAAGAAGCTGCGATGAGAAGTGAAGTGTGTCGAGCCCATTGAAATCGGTAGAAAGAGGGAGGCACAGCTGTAATTACCAGAATTAGAATTTGTAGTGGGATGAGGAGAAGCTAATGGTGCAGAGAAGTTTGAGTTTTTTTAATGCAGACATCATTTTCTCTAGGTTTTGGTTAAACGAGCAAGTACTGTCATCTTCATTTTTAGCACTTGGACAAGCAAAGCTTGCAGCGCCGTACCAATATTTATGTCTTTTTAAACTCTCTGTAGAAGAATGAAATTGCCTCCCTGGCACGTGCTGAGCAGGGGAGACCTCACACCCACATCACTGCTGCTCCTGTATGATGAATAAATAGCAGCGGTCCCGTAGCCTTTGTGGGGTTTAACATTTATGGGCTTCACCCAGTAGATTTATGGATTTTATTGATGGTCCTCATGGACCAAAATGATGCCCAGTTTTCTTTTCATTCCTTGTGAATGAAAATGAGGGGAAATTGCAGAATCACACAGAATCATTCTGGTTGGAAAAGACCCTTGGGATCATCGAGTCCAACCATCCACTCTACCTTACAAGTTCACCTCTAAACCATACCCCTCAAACAAACTTTAAACACATCCAGCGATGGCAACTCAACCAGCTCCCTGGGAAGCCCATTCCAGTGCCACACCACCTGACCCTGAGCTCCTGCAGCCCAGAGTGGGTTGAGCGTAGCCCTGAAGAGAAGGACTTGGGGTGTTGGGTGCTGAGAAGCTTCATGTGAGCTGGCCCTAAGTTCCTGCAGCCCAGAGTGGGGTGAGAGTAGCCCTGAAGAGAAGGACTCAGGGAATCCTGCTCTGGCAGGGGGATTGGACTGAATGATCTTTCGAGGTCCCTTCCAATCCCTAATGTTCTGTGATTCTGTGATTTTGTGTAATATCAAGTCTAAACCTACTCTGTTTTAACTTGAAGCCTGTCCCTCTTGTTCTATCACTAATTGCTTGTGAGAAGAGACCAGCACCAACTTCTCCACAACGTCCTTTCAGGTAGTTGTAGAGAGTGATGAGGTCTCCTCTCAGCCTCCTCTTCCTCAAACTAAACAGCCCCAGCTCTCTCAGTCTTTCCTTATAAGATTTATTCTCTAGGCCCTTCACCAGAGAATAAATGGCCTTAAGCTGCACCAGTGGAGGTTCAGGTTGGATGTCAGGAGGAATTTCTTTACTGAAAGTGTGGTCAGGCACTGGAACAGTCTGCCCAGGGAGGGGGTTGAGTCACCATCCTTGGATTTATTTAATAAGAGAAGTGTCCGTGTTGAGTTGGGGGACTGGGTTTAGTGGTGCTGATAGGGCTGGGGAAAGGTTGGACTTGATCTAGAAGATCTTTCCCAGCAGAAACTGTTTTATGACTCTGTGACTTCTTGGGAAAGGTAGTCTGAGCTCACTTTTTTCCAATGGATTCATTAAATTGCAGTAAAACCCAGCTCAAACACCCTGCATTAATGGGGATTAAGGCTTCTGAGTAGGTACCAAAGCCACATCAACAAGCTACCAGTCAGTAGAGACCCACTAAACGTGGACTCTTAGATCTGCTTTATAGGAACTGTTAATCTGATTTGGTAGCAGTAATTAACAGTTCCTCGAAAGATATAGATCCTGATTCACTCAGTCATGTGTTTTAAACGTCGTGTGAGGACAAAAGTCTCGCTGGTGTTTGCTACCAGCGTCCAACGGGAGCAATGAAATGTTTTCTGCAGCAAGGAATGATAATGACAGTTCAAGAAGAAAAAAAAGAAGAGAATAAAGAGCAAGAATTCTTGATTCAATTAAATTTTAGTCATGTAAATAGCTGGGAGTTTCCAGAAAGTAATGTCTTTATAGCAGGATGCCAGAGTAGTGTATAATTAAAATGTAAAAAATGCAGGATGGTGGCCAAGCCTTTGATTATAAACAACATCTTTCCTAATCCACCCATGACTTGGCATTTGGATCCTGAAATTTATCAACAGGAAACTGTGATGATTTCTTTTTTTGGACCGCACTGGAAAACAAAAAAAAAGACAGAGAAAAGTTAGTTTGTAGAGAAATAAATTTTGTTCACAAACTTTATTTGCTCATTACAAAGGCTTTTAGGATTTGATCACACTTGAAACGAGAAGGATTTTCTGGAAGGGACTTTTGTTTTGGTTGACTGGTTGCTTTATGGGATAAAAAACCCCACTGTTTCGTATTGTATAATATGAAAAGCAGTGGAAGGTGGTCAGCTTTTACATAACAGCAAGTTAATTACAAGAGTTTAATTCAGCTTTACTGTGCTGTACCAGCTTGATAACAGGACTAAGCCTGACCTGGGCAGCCAACGGCAGTGTTTCGCACAGAGGAATTCCAAACTATCGCTGAGCACTTGGTCCAGTTTCTCTACCAGAGCTCCTAAGCAACTTCATGAGGAAGCTCTGTGCAGCTCTGCTGTTTTTGATACCCTCCTCTGATGTGGAAATCAGATAGAGTCATCGACATAAGGTGATGGAATGGATCATCAGGTGTATGTTAATTGCAGAATCACAGAATAATCATGATTGGAAAGGACCTCCTAGATCACAGACTCCAACCAGACCCACAACAACAAAAAACCTAAATACCTGTTTGATCGACAAACACAAATTAACCCCCTACCTGCCTGCCACTATTGCAGGTCGTGAACACCATGTCTACACAGTACTTAAATTTATCTCCAGAGACGGTGATGCAAACCCCACCAGGGAAGGTTGTTCCAGTGCCCAACCACTCTTTCTGTAAAGAGTTTCTTCCTAATATCCAAGGCAAACCTCCCCGGCCTCAACTTCTGACCATCTCCCCTGGTTTTGTCATTAGTTACTGAGGAGAAGAGGCCAACACCCACCTCTCCACAACCTCCTTTCAGGTAGTTGTAGAGAGCAATGAGGTCTCCCCTCAGCCTCCTCCAGACTAAACCTGCCCAGATCCCTCAGCCTCTCCTCATCTGACTTGTTCTCTAAACCCCTCATGAGCTTGGTAGCTCTCCTCTGGACACCTTCCAGCATCTTAATGTCTTTCCTGTAATGAGAGGCTCAGAACTGCCCCCAGTACTCAAGGTGAGGCCTCACAAGGGCCCAGTGCAATATATATAGATAGAATATCATCGAGTGGGGTCAAACAGTGAGAACCTAATAATGTCCCACCCAAAACCTCCAAGTCCAGGAAGAGCTTTTAAAAGGATTTCCAGCACTGATTGAGGGTGAATTTCAAAATGCAATATTGTCTTTTCCTTTATTACACTTCCCCTTGCATGAAAAAAGTCATTAAATGGAATATTGTGAGCAATAAATCTTCTTACATGAAGGAGAAAGGTTGAGCAGAAAGGAAAAGCTTTTTAAACAATAACTTTTGCTTATTGCAGAGTTCCTTCTGGTATGGTTGGGTCTTAGGGAATTGGCAGAGAGATGAATCCATCTCTGATAGGACTTTTCCATATGAGCTCTTCGGTGGCCTTTTCATCATGAACCTCCAGCAGCATAAAGACCCTTTGCCAGCATTCAGAACTCAGCCCCATTTGAGCTGCAAACTGGTGAAAGACAGATGATGTAGAATAAAATCTGCCCAGAACTAAGCAGCCTGGTCAGCTGTGAAACCCTTCAATGGTTCACTGTCCCCGGCTTGGTGGTACCATGTGCAGGAGCAAAACAAACTGGACACGAGTCCAGCCCTCCTCACTGGAGAGCAGAAAGGTTCAGCACTCCCAAGAGCCTCAAATTTCAGCCTTGCTTAGTTTCAGAGGAAGAGTCTGCAAGTATCTGCAGTCTCCAAGATCAGGTCTCAATCCGTGGTCCTGTTGAACTGTGTGAAGCCCAGGCTTCAGCAAAAGATCCCCCCGCATTGCCATCCCTGATGGTCATTCACTAACGTGTGGCTCTACAGATTGGAAGGGACCTCAAAAGATAAGCTAGTCCAATCCCCCTGCCACAGCAGGATCACCTACACCAAGTCACACGGGAACATATCCAGGTGGGTTTAAAAAGTCTCCAGAGAAGGAGACTCCACAATCCTTCTGGGCAGCCCCTCCCTGGGCTCTGTCACCCTCACCGTGAAGAAGTTCCTTCTCAGATTGATGTGGAATGTCCTATGTTCCAGCTCACACCCAGTGCCCCTTGTCCTATCACTAGATGACATTGAGAAGAGCCTGCCCCCCCGTCTTTTTACGGAGCCATGGTTGTGACTCCAAGGCTTGAACTTGTGCAAAACCCCGAGTTGTGTGATTCCATCAGAATTCATTGCTGATTGGGCAGCTAAAAAGCACTACGATGGATAGAAAAATGCAAGGAAAAAATAAATGACAAGTAATTTATTGTTTGGCTAAACTTCTCGAAGCGCTTTTGTGTGTTTTAATATAGCAGCATGTTCACATTTTTTATTGCAGGACCCAGCGCTCGGCAGCCGGCGATACAACGGTTCAGACTGTTGGCAGCGAGGACCCAGTTTCCATTTCTTTGAGTGTAAGATTCAGGGTGTGGAAACTTTCTACTTCCTTGGAAACTCTTCTGAAAACAGGTTTTCACTCCATTCAGCCTCTAAGTGTTTAAGAGGTGACTGAAATTCTGAAAGTGGACGGCCAGTTTTAATGCCGTTGGCAACTGCGGGAAGTTTCTCGCTATGTGAAGGAAAAGGAGCGGGGGGAGGAATAAAAGTGGGGGAGAAATCCACGTTATTAAAAATCTAAGTCAGGATTTTCAGTGAGCACCCTCTCTCTCTCTCTCCTTCTCTTCCTTTGAAAAGCAGGAGGTGAAAATAACCTGATACTTTTCACTTCGAAATATTGTTCGCCCTCTGCATCAAGATCTCAACCGGTGCAGTTGTACCTTCACCTTCTGCTGTTGGCTTTGTTTAACTGAAAACAAAACTCCTCAAAACTTCAGCAAATCCCCACCATAGTGGAGCAGCAGGCAAGGTCTGGTCATGGCTAGAAGGCTATTTCAGAAGGAAGGTTCAGGAGCAAGTTAAACTGACCTGAGATAGAAAATCTCCTGGGATGGGCTTCGTTCCACCCAACTTGCTGATCTAAAGTTAAACCTCTATTTAAAGATGATTATCTGCAGTTCCTCTGGTGTCTCTGGTGGTGGGAGATGGCGGCTTTTGGAGGCTGATTCACCCCATCTCTGCTGGGTGGATGAATCACCTTCTGGATGCTCTTGCTGTTCCCTGCTGACAGTGGCAGAAAGTAGATGAGCTCAGGCCGTGTGCCACTGCGGAGCAGCTCTGCCAAGTGGGACGGGTGCTGTGTGCAGGCTCATCTCCCCCATGAGGCTTGACGACTTGGGAGTGCTGGTCATTGCTGATGGTCCATCTGCCATGGTACAATCATGGCCCAGAACCTGCATTTTATTGCCTCAAGTCTATGAAAAACCAGGAGCAGCCTGATGATTTAGCTAAAAGAAGGCCAAAGAAGAAAAAGGAGTCACTGCCCAGGATCATCAATAAATCAATATTGGCTGGAGATGAACCAGACATTTCTACACCAGCTGGGTAGTGAGGGAGTCCTCAAAGCTGGACTAAGTAGGACAATGCAATACTTAAAAATCCTTTGTACTACTGGTCCATCCAGAGGTACAGGCACCTTAAGAGAAGGAAAGGAATAAAATAACTTGTTAAACTCACAGTGGGGACTGCTTCCAGTTCTGGGCCCCTCAGCTCCAGAAGGACACAGAACTGCTGGAGACAGTCCGGCGCAGAGCCACAAAGATGATGAAGGGAGACAAGCATCACCCTGATGAGGAAAGGCTGAGGAAGCTGGGTCTCTTCAGCTTGGAAAAAGAAGATTGAGGGGTGACCTCATTCATAGAATCATAGAATCATTACGGATTGGAAGGGACCTCAAAAGATCATCTAGATCATGTTGATAAATATGGGAAAGGTAGGTGTCAGGAGGATGGGGAGGCCAGGGTCTTCTCAGTTTCATCTAGTGATAGGACAAGGGGCACTTGAGCTGGAACATAGGACATTCCACATCAATCTGAGAAGGAACTTCTTCCCAGTGAGTGTGACAGAGCCTAGGGAGGGGCTGCCCAGAAGGATTGTGGAGTTTCCTTCTCTGGAGACATTTTAAACCTACCTGGATATGTTCCTGTGTGACTTGATGATCCTGCTGTGGCAGGGGGTTTAGACTAGATGATCTTTCCAGGTCCCTTCCAATCCGTAACAGTCCGTGATTCTGTGACTCCCATCTCAGCCCTGCAATTACGAGGTAAGTCCTCCTAGACCCACCTTCTTGTACGAACCTTTCAGTATGAAACCTAGGGGATCCTGCTGTGGCAGGGGGATTGGACTAGATGATCTTCCGAGGTCCCTTCCAATCCCTAATGTACTGTGACACTTTTAAACAGAGATTTCTCCAAACCACATAACCCCTGGTTTGTAAAGTGATTTGCAGTGATGTGGGTTCTGGAATCTGTAAGCTTCTGTGTCTTCCTCCAAGGAAGACACTGCCACTGACACCTTGCAGGCCTGTCAATGCCCCAACATTTACCTTAGACATTGGGCAGCTGCAAGCCTTACACAAGTAGAGAAAGCTTGTGAAAGCCACGTCCGGACATCTTTCCCAACTGTTTTACTCACAGCTGGCTGGAGAAGGCTCCTGTGACCAGCGATTTGCCGTATTTTTGTTTGGTGTTTCACAAGACACTGAGAAGCTTTCATGAACTTTATGCTTAGCTGGAACAATGTGATTTGGGTCTCTGCTTAACTTCAGCCTCTGAATCTTTGCCCTAATGTGACTCTTTTTTTTTCACTTTCCATAAAGTCCTTTCATTCCCTTTTAGAACTCAGCATTCCTGACGTTTGGGCAGCCGTCATTACATGAGAAGAACCGAGTGCTGAACAAACTAACCTCGGGATGGCTAAAGGAATAGCTCTTTTCCCAACGGGGATATCTCAAATTCCTCAGCAGTGCCCATGAGAAACCGATCTTGGATCTCAGCTGGTTTGACTGAGTGATTCATGGCTTCTTCCTCAAGGAAAGTGGATTATAGTTAGGTGTCTCCTTTTGGACAAAGAGATGCTATTTGTGTTGTTGCTTTGGCTCTCACCAAAGAAAATACTCTTTCTCTATCTGTATCACCATCCTGCTGTGAATATTAAGAGCTGACAGCCACCGTGGACAGGGGAACACGTGGAAAACGAACATTCCTCACCGGCCAGCCAGAGGAGGTGAAGCAGGACCCAAAGCATCGGAGGAGTCTGCAGTGAAGCTCTTCTCCAACCATGCAGGGACAGCAAAGCACCATCTCAGCTGCACTGCCCTGACCTCTGTTTCCAGTTGGCCTTGTTGGGTTTTGTTGTTGTTGTTGCTGTTTCAATGGAACTTCTTGGCACAGACCACACATTTCTCAGGGCAAGGCGAACACACGTGCCATCCCAGTGCTTTCAGTTGCCGCGGAAGGAATGGGGCTGTTCTGTGATTCTGTGATTTCATATCCTGGGTGAAGTTTTGCTGCTGCTCTGTAAGTTTTATTCACCTCACTGGCAGGTCTGCAGGAGGAGGTAGATGCCTGCCATGTGGCTAGTCAATCATTCCTCAATCCCAGTGCTGCGTTTGCATCACCCTACCCAGAGAAACATCATCTGACTGGTTGGCAAGAGGATTTTTTTCTTATATGGTAATTACAATAACTTCCTATATCGCTCTTCCCTTGGGGTGTGGGTGGGGCTTCTGCTTTTGGCATGAATGAGACGAAACCATTCAACCACATAAACATCTGCAGGAATAAAAAGAACACGAAGTGAGCAGAAAGCCACTGCACATCCCAGTGTTACACTCAGCCTAATCCATACCTGTTCCTGTGCAACTTGGCCTAGGTGGTCCTGCTCTGGCAGGGGTATTGGACTAGATGATCTTTGAGGTCCCTTCCAATCCTTAATGTTCTGTGATTCTTTGACTTACAGACTGTCAGGAGTCCCACTGACATCACTGGATTTCCCAGCTTAGGGAGATACAAGGGAAGTGACTTGTTCTTGAGTGATGGTCCTGCAGTGATGGGGACACTGCTGTGACATCAGTCACAAACACTCAAAGCAAAGTGGATGCTGCCTGGGCTGTTGCAGGACCTGAACTTTAGAGCAGCAGCTGCTTTATTAGTTGGACTTGATGATCTCAAGGGTCTTTTCCAACCTGAATGATTCTGTGAATCCAGCTACAACACCTCTGCTTCACTTCTCTTCTGCAATAGATGAATTATCATGATTACCCACAATGGCCAACCCCCCTCATTGTGGTCAGAACACTGTGGCAGAAAGACTACTGAATTATTAATTCTCAAAGACTAATTAATAGGAAATATGCCAGAAAATTCTGCAACTAGCAGTTCACTGCTCCCGTGTGACTCAATCTTTTATTCAGCCCATTCTACCATTTGTTGTCAAACACCCACCATGGGATCCTACCTGAAACACAAACACACGAACCTGGCAGTGAGAACCTTTGTTAGCAGCAGCAGACCACAGATATAATTTAATTTACAACTGATTACCCCAAAAATTTAAAAAATAAACCAAAGGCTTCTTGCCAGCTCTTCCTTCCAGCGGAGCCAATGCAGCCCGTGATGCAAAGCAGATTTCCCAGGCTGAATTCCTGTCCTCTTTCTGACACGCACAACCAAACTGTAATTTAAGATGTTGTTTCTACAAGGTAAAGATGTTGCTGTAATTATCTGCTGCAGTCATTGTTAACTTTTTTAACTTGTTGATTCACTGCCATTGCCTTCTCCTGTCAGCAAGGTCAAAAGGAATTATCAGATTGCAAAACAGCCTGTGCTGGGAAGATGGAAACTGCTTTTGCTGCTGGACCAGCCAGAGTTTTGGGTTAGGCTGGCTACTATGTCTCTTGTCCTGTAGGTACTGAACGAGAAGGAGCTGGGAGTCGGGAGGGGTGGGAAGAGCAGCAGGAGAAGTTCAAAACCAAGGAGGCTGCTGGCAGTCTCTTACTCTTTCTTCCTCCCTGTTGATATTTGTGACTTGGAGCTGCTCTGCAGTAACGGGCTGGTTAGCACAGTGGTTTGGATTCTGAATGGACAACACAGGCATCGCCACTTGCTTGCAGCTTGGTCCACGTAGGACATTGAAGAGCAGTGGAGTCCATGTCTTACTGGCTAATTCTTAGCAGTGCTGCATGGATTTATCAACAACACCAAGCAGAGGGTTAAGAGCTGCTCCACACAGTGCTTACTTTTAACCTTTTTTCCTCCAGTAGCTTCCACTTTGGTGCAAGAAAACAATCTAAATCTTACATGCACTCCCTGGAAGCATCGGAGGGGCTCAAGAGATAACTACAGCTCTCTGTACTGATAAATCTAGCCCTTTCTCATTCAGATTCATTATGTGACATTTACAGATGCAAAGCTGAGACCGTCTTAGTATGGATGATTCTGTGAGCAAGGGCTGATGATAACAAGCAAAATGCATAAAAATCCATCAAGGACAGAGAAACATCACCAAGAGCATGAGAGCTGGTCAGGCTCTTCTCACAGATTCACAGAATCATTAGGGACTGGAAGGGACCTTAAAAGATCATCTAGTCCAATCTGCCTGCAACAGCAGGATCATTTAGACCAACCCACACAGGAACACATCCAGGAGGGTCTTAAACATCTCCGGAGAAGGAGACTCCACAACCCCTTTGGGCAGCCCGTTGCAGTGCTCTGTCACCCTCACTGGGTAGAAGTTCCTTCTCAGGTTGATGTGGAACCTCCTATGTTCCAGCTTACAACCATTGCCCCTCGTCCTNTATACTGGTACCTGGGGTGGTTCTTGCCCACATGCAAGACTCTACACTTACCCTTGTTATACTTCATTACATCTCGCTCTGCCCAGCTCTCCAGCCTGTCCAGGTCCCGGTGAATGGCAGCACAGTCTGCTGGGGTGTTGATGACACCACCCAGCTTTGTGTCATCAGCAAACTTGCTGACAGTGCATGCCAATCCCTCATCTAAGTCATCAATGAATAGACTGAACAGGACTGGTCCCAGCACCGATCCCTGGGGCACTCCACTAGATACAGGCCTCCAACTAGACTCTGTCCCATTGACCACTACTCTCTAACTTCTACACTGTAGCCAGTTCACGATCCACCTCACTACCCAAAAATCTAGGCCACACTGCCTCAGTTTGTCTGCGAGGATGCTGTGGGAGACTGTGTCAAATGCCTTACTCAAGTCTAGATAGACCATATCCACGGCTCTGCCATCATCTAGCCACCTGATTATGCCCTCATAAAAGGCTGTCTCCCAAGCAACTAGTGATAGAACAAGACAGCAGGGCAAGAAGCTGCACAAGGGATGGTTTAGGTTGGGTGTTAGAAAGCCCTTCCTCACTGAAAGGGTGATCAGACCCTGGATTGGATTGCCCAGGACTGTGGTGGAGTCCCCATCCCTGGAGGTGTTGAAGCACAGCCTGGCTGTGGCCCTTAGTGCCCTGGTCACCTGGTTGTGATGTTCGGTCCTGGTCTGGGCTGGATGAGATCAGAAGTCTTTTCCAGCCTCAGTCATTCTGGGATTCTGAGATCAGCCTCCACAGGGACTCTGAGCTCTTCCTCACTACTCCAGTTCCCCTAAAGATGTGCCATATCATGTGTTCACATGCAAGTATCAAATCAATTTTTAAAAAAATCTGATCCATCCGTATCCTATCCGTATCAAACCCGGGTTCTGTGTAAGCCANATGTGCCATATCATGTGTTCACATGCAAGTATCAAACCCGGGTTCCGTGTAAGCCGCGGCTGCATCCGCAGTCAGAGCAGCTTAACTTACGTTTATTTTACATCAAGGAAATTCAAGACAGTAAAAGACCATATTTTGGCTGCCCTTAATCCTTAGCAACCTCCTAACGATTTAGACAGCTGCTCATTTCTGAAGGACAAACTCCTCTCAAAGAGTGAAGGTTAATATCTGGGATAGAAACATTTTTAACCCTCCCCTCCCTTTATTTACTTGGCCAGATTCTTTTTTCCAGGTGGAGGCTGTTTGCTTGTGTGTTTGTTATGAATTGAAAACAACAGAGGTCAAGAAATTTCTTGATTATTTGGGTTTTTGAAACCTTTTAGGAGGAGGGGAACTAGCAAACCTAAGGAAATCCAGGCAGCCAGAGACATCTGGGCTTCTCCTAAAATACGTTGTCCTGATTTGTGCAAACACAATAAATTTCACAAAGCTGCTTTCAGTTGACAGAACTTATCCACGGGATAGAAATGTCTTTATCTTGAGTTCAAAGATGTTTCAGCTAAAGGAGATTTATCCTAAATTCTGCTTGAAAATAATCTGCTTCATTGAAGATCATCTCATGACAGAGCGGCTCAATAAAGGTGTTGGGTAATAAGAAGCAGTTTCCTACCCCATTCCTCTCATTACTGTGTGACAAGGGCACTGCTCAGCACCTTTGGCAATGTAGGCATAGCTGTGGTCACCCACCAACCCAGCTCTTTCCTCCTACTTCTGCCCTTGAGGCTCCTTTCCCCACCACACACCAGAGGCCTTGGTGAAAATTAAAACCGTCTGAACTTCAGTAAATATTCTCTTACATCAGTAACGTTGGGAACTTGAGCGAGCTGTCCCTGGGCATGCTGGGCTGAACTTTTTCATCAATATTCTTCCAGGTATAGAACTGATTCAAGGGGTTTCCACAACCTAAATGGAGAGTGTGGTCTAGCCCTCCAGCTCTGAGCCACCACTGCTACTCAAATCCAAGAAGAAGGAGGAGGAAATGCTTGTGGAGCCAACCCTCCTTTCAGCTGGATCCTGTTGTTACCTCCCAGTTGGAAACCAGTGCAGTATACCTTGGTCTGGAGACATCAGCCTTTAGGACGTTTCAGGAAGCACAGATGCAAAACTGAGAGGAGCCTGAAGGCAATGAAATAATCAAGGAGATCTTGAAAGAAGATATTCTAACCTCAGAAAGGCAGAGACAGCAAAATGATCTCAGGACTCATTTGATCCATGGAAATCAGGAAAGGAAAAAAAGAAATAATAAGGGATGAGGGATGGGGTAGAAGAAGGGATGTGTTGTTTGATAGCTCCTCTAAGGACAGTGTTCTCCTCTAAGGACAGTATTCCAGTGCACTATGCTCCATCTTGGCAGCATGATGAGAGGAGATTGCTGCCAAAAGCAGGATCACTATAAGGCCAAAGCAAACAAAAAAGGGATAGCAAACATGTCAGACTTGAATGGGAAGAAGGGTCAGCAGAGGTAGTAGTGTCCTCCTCATTTGCATAGTGACAGCACTGAACGAAGCAAATCTCAGCTAGTTAAACAATTTCAAGAGCTACTCTGAATACACAGGGGGTTTGCTGAGATCAACAAACAGCCTCATCCTTGTCAAAAGCCTGAGCAGATTTATAGGTCCCACTGCAGAAGCATAAGGAGAGATGATGGATGTCTGCAGGTAAAAGAACGTCATGTAGTGCTGGATTATCAACTAATGTATGTGAAGGCCCAGGAGAAAACATGTCCATGATTCAGGATGGGAAGATATGAAAGCAGTGGGGTTGGGTCACCAGGTACCTCCAGCAAAGCCTTCACCCACAGAGGCAGTGCTACCCCAGAGCAGCCCCTGGTGCTGCTGCTGCAGCCTGCCTCAGCGATGGATGGACTGATGGGATCCCCATTCCCACATGTTCCAACGTACATCTGTAGATCCTAAGAGGGACAAATGCAGACCAGCTGCCAGTTGGCCTTAGGGATCATCCCCCTCCCCGCAGGTCTAGGAGAAAAATATGGAAGAAACCAATGTCAGCCAGTTGGTCAGTGGCCAAACACCTGGCCACTGGCCAACTGGCACCCCATGCCCCATTTGCAATGGAGGAGAGCTTGAGTGCAGTGCTGCTGATAACCTGCCTGGCATCATCTCTTGTTTACCCTACAAATACACCGAACGTCACGCACTGAGCCGGTGCTTCCCTGGTGGCCTGGCAGAAACGTGGTACCCAAGACAGATCTTCATGCTCTTGCTGAATAAAGTCAATTTATTTGAGATTGAGGAGCAGAGTCTGAAATGGAAGAAGCAGCAAGCTGGAGAAGGGCTAGATAATTCCCATGGAGATGTACAATGGGCATCTCTCACTGATCCAGCCCTAAATGCCACCTGCCGCTGTGCAGCTCGAGTCTTGTAATTCTTTTGTATTTGCTTGCAAGAAACATGGTGGGGGACATTGTCCACTGCCAGTCAAAGCAAAGAGCAAAGCACTTGCCTTGCAGAGCTTGAGCCTTTAATCTCAGGCCCTTAATCCCTTTTGGAGGGGGCAGACTGGTTTGGGAGGGGGCAAACTGGTTTTGGAGGGGGCAGACTGGTGTGTGAGCACTGCCACAAGCATCATGCTGCTTTCTAGCTGCTTTCTAGCAGCTTTGCATCCCAAGCCAGGGCAGTCAGCCCAGGTGGAGCCAGTCCACTCTGGTTTCAGCTGTGACCCCCAGAGGAGGACCTTGCAGGGCTGTCTCTGAATCGCAGTGCGCTCCATAATCACTGTTTTCCTGGCTTTCTAAATTTTGCTTGCAGTGTCAGAGGTAATTTTGGACACCAGGAGTAAATATCACTTGTTTTTCCTTCCAGTGGTGTTGTCTCAGCGAAGTGACAAGAGTGAGTCACTGGCACTTTGCAAAACATCCCAAGAGAAGTGTTTGTCTGAAAAAGGGAGAAAGCCAGGATCGGTGAGAGGGTCCTTTAGAAATTGTCCAGAGTTATAGGACTGGAATATTCCAGCGTGATGGACAGCGATAGAGAGCAGCAGACTCCAGAGCTGTTTGAGTGCTCGACTCTTGCCCGGTAGATATTAGCGGTTGTATCGGATTGCATGTCTGACTGCTCCTCTTTTTCCATGAGGAGTGACGCTGAGCTCAGCAGGTCCCCACAGTAACCCCCTGCTCAGGCTGCGCTGTGCAGAGCTGCTGTCATCCTGCTGTAGCTGCCCATAGAGGAGCCCCCATCACCCCTGGCCCTGCTCCCACTGCTCCAGCTTGTCTGGGAAGAGTGAAGGACACACAATGATGAGCCTGCAGGCTGCAGCCTTGCTCCTCGTGCAGGTGGAAAGGGCTGCAAAAGTGCAAGGTTCCACTGTTGTTGGGTTTCTGCAGAGCATTTCAGCCAGTTAACATCAGCCTCTCATCATGAGGTCAGCAGATGCCTGCCAAGATGTTTCTGCTGGGCACTGAGACATAGGAGAGATCAGCAAAGTCCAGTCAGGAGGTCAGGAAAACCCTACTGCTTCCAAATCCTCATTCTGTGCCCCAGAACCTAACAACCCCTGTGGAACCAGCCAGCAGCATCAGGTAACCTCAGTGCATGATGCATGACAGGAGGTTGGAATGAGATGATCTCCAAGGTCCCTTTCAACCTAAACCATTCCTATGGACAAGGACACACAAACCTCAGTCTTCAAATTGTGAAAAGAAACCCGGAATTACCTGACCTAGTTAACCCTAAATATGTTCCTACCTCATGTAAAAGTCCACTTGCTCTCAAAACTCTCAAGCACCTCAACCTTTTCTCTTCAGGCTCCACTTAAAAGCAAAAAAAAAAACCTCAATAGAACCTATGTGCGTTGCTGCAAGACTGTAAAATTTAATAGCAAACAGATTACATACTTAGCAATAGACTAAGCACAATTAGGCTTCAAATTCCTCTCACTCCTATAAATAACTCTCAGTTTCCTCTCCGTGTCTGCAAATTTCATTAGTATGATGGAAATAAAAGAAAAATACACACACACACAAGCTCCAAGTTCTCTCTTCTTGCAAAGTCCAGAGCTGATCTCTCAATCCAGGGCTTTGTTCAGCCTAGGGGAGGAAGCAGGGAGTTAAAATTCCCACCCCCACCAGCCCCTGGGCCGTGTGTTCCTGGCCATGGAGGGAAATTCTCTGCAGATGGCTTAGGAATTCACCTGCAAGAAACAGCCCCCCAACAATCCCCTTTTATGTGGTCAGTATTTGCAACCTGCAGCTGAGGCTGTGGGGAGAAGGGATGTGCCCACTGCCTTTTAGAGCAACCTCTGGTTGTCCTTGACACCAGCAGGAGGGGTGGGTGTCATAGAATCATAGGATTGAAAGGAACCTCCAAAGGGAATCTCGTCCAACACCCCTGCAACAAGCAGGGCCATCACTCACCAGATCAGGTTGCCCAGAGCCCCATCCAGCGTGACCTTGAGTGGCTCCAGGGATGAGGCCTCCATCACCTTTCTGGGAAGCCTGTTCCAGGGATCTACCAGCTCAAAGCCACCCCTCCACCACCTCCACTGCAAGTGAGTTCTCTTTAAGATCTCTGCTGAGGCATAAAGGCTCTTGAAGTTCAGGTTCAGCCATGAGTGTAATCCTTTATAAAGGAGAGCACTCTACAGCTGTTCACTGCAGAGTTGGAGGTTTGGAGGTCTTTGCAGATCATCATCAGCTGCATCCTCCCCGAGTGGAAAAGCCACTAAGTGCATGCAAAACCAGGGTGGAACTGCATGGGGTGCAAGAGCACAGAGCACTGGCGTCTCCTGTCCCTGTGTTGAAGTGACCTCAGCTAAGTTATTAAAAGAAACAAAAATGATTCAAAGGTTCTAATTAACTGCAAAGGTAAAACACAGGAACAAGAAGATGGAGCTCAGACAGGGATGGACAAAGCTTTGGAAACTCAATGTAGTCAGCACTATGATTTAATTGATAAAAACTGATGTTTTCTCAGGTCTCCATGCTGTTGTGATGCACTGGCTGCTTATTTTGTCCAGGATGATACCGAGATGTCAGATGGAGGTGGTCGGGGTGCAAGGCAGTCTGAGCTTCTGCCACACGGGAGTGGTGCCGTTTGGGTGAGAATGTGAGGAACTCGGGTTCTGTGTCCCGTTAGAAGGGAATCTGAAACTGCACTAGCACAAATGTTAATAGCTCCTATAATGTTTGGCAGAGAGATTTGGAGAGTTCCACCAGGAGAAAGCTCCAGAAAGATGAAATGGGTAGTTTTGCTGTGCAGAAGCTCACACTATGTGTCTCGTCACTGGACATCACAGAATGACTGAGGCTGGAAAAGCCCTCGGAGATCATCCAGCCCAGACCAGGAATTAACGTCACCCCATCAGACAGACCAGAGCACTAAGGGATGCAGCCAGGCTGTCCTTCAACACCTCCAGGGATGGGGACTCCACCACTGCCCTGGGCAGTTTGTTCCAGGCTCTGATCCTCCTTTCTGTGAGGAAGGGCTTCCTAACACCCAGCCTAACCCTCCCCTGGCAGCTTCACTCTCTGCCCTCTCGTCCTGTTGCTGGTTGTCTAGAAGAAGAACCTGAACCCCACGAGACCGTGTCTGCCTCTGCCACCCATACACATCATCTGCAACTCCACGGTGTAACAGCACAAGGCTCAGCTCACACCACCACCCCTCCGTCTGCATTCTGTTCCTTTGACCCTGTCCTTCTGGGCATCCTCCTTCATAAGCCACGTCAGGGTGAAGTGATGAGTGTTTGTTCCCCCTTGACAGCAGAGATATCTTTATTCTTCTGTATGTTCTCAGCTGACTCACACATTAGTATCCCAAAGCTTGCTGCATGAATAATAAAACCCAAATCAAGGAATTATTTGCTCTTTCTTTTTTTCTCCTAAGATCAAGCAAGATTTCTTTCTCCATCTTCCCCTTTATTCTCAGACCCTTCTCGTTTCATCTTCTAAAGAAAGACCCTTATAAGAAATGATGGGCAACCACCCAGGAGTAATGAGACAAAGATCACAACATAAACCTCAGAGATGAGTTGGCTATTGCAGGCAGGATCTTTGCATTTGAGGGCCGGTGTCTGGCCAGTAGAAAGAAACACAGGCTGTCAGGCAGGTGAAGCAGCCCAAGCTACATTAAAACAAGCTGAACATAACCATAGACATGCGCCTAAGCCCACATCTAGGTGCTAAACCACAAGCACCCCAGCTCGCAGAGGAGCTGAGCACCTATAGGCAGGTCCAAAGCCGATAGGCAGACTCTTCCAAGTTCCATGCTGTTTGCATTTAGGGCTCCTCACAAAATCATTGTCAACTTCCGTTTGGTTGTCCTTTCTTTACGTCAGAATCCCAGCGACCCAATTTACTCCCCGCATCGTTATCTCCCCCTGACTTCACAGATTCCATTAAGGTTTTTGCCAAAGTGACATGATTGCCTGGCTTTCTTTTTCCCCCCTGCATTCAGGTCATTGTTGATTCAGTCTCTGGTGTCTGGAGGATGCTGAGATTGAAAGATCCAACGCAGTCTGAGGAGCTAAAGGCTGGAGAAGCCTATTGTTCTTCCTTGACACTTAATGAGTTCGTACCCAATCTATTACTTTGCCTCATCTCTTCATTCCTATCAACAGAAGAGTAGCACCGTGTGGCTGCCACTAATCAGGTCCCGGCCCTAAAGCCCATAATGAGTTCATCCCAAAGCAAAAGAAACGTTATCGCTAATGTGTTAAAAAGCCAAATTGCTGCCTCCTTTGAAGTTCTGTAAAGTCCCAATCAACAGCGGTGAGGAAATGAATCACTCGTGAAGCCACGCTTTGAGCGGCACCTCGTTATTATTAGAATGGGGAAGGAGAGCTGAAGATAAAGTTTGATTCAACACAATGGAAAAATACCGTAGCAGAGGGAGACAGACCTGCCTGCTAAAGAGATAATACCCAGCCTGGTGAGAAAATGCTTTATGGTTCTTCTCCCTTGAAATCTGAGCGTACATTTTCCAGGGCGACTGGAAAGAAACAGGTTGCAAGATGTCACTCAACACTTGAGGACAGGAGACCTCCCTTTTCCAGACGCAGCCACGCAGTGCTCACAGATACCATTTCACACAGTACCAAGCACTTCCACCACTCCTTGCACATCTGCGAGCCGTATATCCACAAACACCTGCAAGCGAGAAGAAGCAGACAAACTCATTTTCATTTCTCTACATGTTTCCTCCTCTTGAAAAGCAGGTCACCCTGATGGCAGGGTCTGCCATCCTTAAGAGCAAGAGAACCCTTCATCTTTGGAGGGCTCCTGAGTTAATTGTCACTTGTGCTCCTCTCTTAGCGTTCAGTTATCCTGAGCCACTGGCACACAGGGGATAACCCTTTGGAAAGTCCCTTTTCCACACATGTCCCTGCTCTGAGGATAAGAGATTCTCAAGCAAGGGAGAAAGGAAAGGGTTGTCTTTCATTCTTTCTAGCCTCACCTCCTTGGTAGTTGCCAAGGGAAGAGAGGGGAGCAGAGATTTGCCAACTGCTTTTCCACTTTCTAGTGTTTTTAGAGGTAAAGCTGACAGCAGGCTGGCAGATGCACTGGCTGACATCAAGGACACCCTCAAAACCCCTGACCTAGGGCATGAATTTGCCACAAAGCCCAAGCCTTTGACCAAATTCCCATGATCAGAGTCAAACATAGGAATCAAGAACTGACCAACGAGCAATGCAGAGTGACACACTCTCCAGGGCTGAGGCTCACCCAGGGTAGAAACCGGCTCAGGGTCTGCTCGCTGGTTAAATCCCATTTTAACCCTGTTTTTAGCAGGAGTTTGCAAGTGCAACCACCACTCTGGAAAGCCCCAGGGAGAGATCAGCAATGGGATCTTTTGCCACGGATGTACCAGCTTGGGTCGTGGTCTTCCAGCTACAAACATCACATCACAAGAAACCCTGTTGGTTTGAAGAGCCAGCTCCTCACAGACACGGCGTCAGCTCCATTGTCTGACAGGCTGAACATCTGCTTTTGCTGACGCTGGAGCAAGACAACCCTTGTTTCATAGATCTCCCAACACCACTGCCTGTTAGACAGGAAGGTCCCTCTGGTGCAGAGCACATGTACAGTCTCTCCTCTAGCTACAAGCTGTTATTTATTCACCTGATTTCCACTTTGGCAGGATAAAGCTGATTTTTTTTGTTAAAGAAAGTGTTCATTCAGGAACAGTCACGTCTTTCTCACCCACGGATAATTGAATCTCCAAAGCACTCCACCACTAGCAGCATTAAATCTTCCCTGACATATCTACACTCAATTGGATTTTATTAAAACACATCAGTTCTTCACTGAAATCCAGAAAAAACCCACCTCCCTGGAAAACTGAATGTTTTCCAAGAAGCCTAAAATCTGCTTTGTGGAGTCCAGGGCTAATGACAGCAAAGTCCCATTTTATTGGAGGTCAGTAGAGGGAAATGGTCACTAAATGCAGGAGGATGCACAAGAAATGGAAATTTAATTGTAGGTCAACATGAACTGGAGGTGTTTAGCATGGAGGAGACTCAGGGGAGACCTTCTCCCTCTCTCCACCTTCCCTTCCTGAAGGGAGGTTGTTGTCAGTTGGGGGTTGGCTCTTCTACCAGGCAACCATCATCAGGATGAGAGGACAGGGCCTGAAGCTGCCAGGGGAGAGTTAGGTGGGATGTTAGGTAGCCCTTCCTCATGGAAAGAGTGATCAGAGCCTGGACTGGACTGCCCAGGGCAGTGATGGGATCTCCATCCCTGGAGGTGTTGAAGGACAGACTGGCTGTGGCCCTTAGTGCCCTGGTGTGGCTGGATGAGCCCAGAGGGCTTTTCCAGCCCCAGTCATTCTGGAATTCTCTGATCCTGTGAAATAGGAGGAACAAGAACAAATAAGTCACATCCAAAATAAACCGAGAAAGACATTTTAGGACAGAAAATCCTTATCAGTGCTGTGCTCCAAAGGTGCTTCCAGGTGGATATTCCCTGTGAACAGATCAGGAGCCTCAGAGTGGTTTGGTCGATATGGACCCCAGTTATCATCCCTGCCCCAGCACACCCCAAGGACAGGATGTTGAGTGGGTGATAGCAACGTGGGTGCTGTCACCTGCAATGAGGACGCTGAGCCGTGTGTGAGTGTAGGGATGCTTTAGGAACCCAGAGCATTTACTTGTGAAGTATTAGCCGGCCTCTGCCTCGAGCGCTGCAATCAAAACCAAAGGAAATATTCCTTTTGTCTCCCTAATCTTCTGTAGCCTCAGCAAAGCACATAATACGTTCCATTAAGCTCAAGTTAGTTAATTACTAGTTAGGAAATCCAATATATTTTCCAGTTGTCATTTTGTGAGAGAATTTTGCTTTGACGTCACTGAGAGACAAAATCCACTCTGCGGACAAAAGAAACCACAAATAGGGGAAGATACATCAATATGGGGGTTTTTTTAGAGGCTGCCACTCATTGGGTGGAATTTTTTGCAATATTGTGAGCCTGCCTCTGGCAAGGCTCCGTTTTCAACCCTAATGTGTGCAATAATAGAAGACAGCTTACGGAGCCTTTCCTGGAAAAGCTTTGCAGACCTAGCAAGTCCTTCAAGGGGTGTCTTCTGGGAGGCCAGATGCTGTCCTGTGGCTGGAGGAAATCTCCATTGTGGGGCAAGGGAAGTGTTAAAAAAGGGTAAAATTTAAAAATAGACTTATATTTCCAGGTTGAAATTCAATTCCACTGCTTACATGTTTTTCCCATGTTGCCTTCCCACCCAGGTATAAAACTGTTCCACAGCCTTCATCAGTGAGCAAGAAGATCACGGTTACTGAGTTCCCAGTATCAGAACAGAGACATAATCATTCTCATAATATTGATCTGATCATCTACTGAATTCTGCGTCTGGGGAGGAACATCACCAGGCACCAGTACAGATCAGGGGCTGTCCAGCTGGAGAGCAGCTCCATGCAGAAAGACCTTGGAGTCCCAGCAGACAGTGAGGTCTCCATGGGACAGCAATGGGCCCCTGCAGCCAAAAAGGCTGATGGTATCCTGGAACGCATCAAGAGAAGGGTGTCCTGCAGGTGTAGGGAGGCTCTTTTCTCACTTTACTCTGCACTGTTGAGACCACACCTGCAGTACTGTGTCCAGTTTGTGGCTCCCCAATTCAAGATAGATGGGGATCTACTGGAGACAGTCCAACAGAGGGCTATGAGAATCATAGAATCATAGAATCATTAGAGACTGGAAGGACCTCAAAAGATCATCTAGTCCAATCCCCATGCCACAGCAGGATCACCTAGACCAAGTCGCACAGGAACACATCCAGATGGGTCTTAAACATGTCCAGTGAAGGAGACTTCACAGTGATGAAAGGACTTGAATATCTCTCCTGTGAGGAAAGGCTAAGAGAACTGGAGCTGTTCAGTCTGGAGAAGGCTGAGAGGGATCTCATAAATGTCTGTAAATATCTGAGAGGTGGATGTCAAGAGGAAGAGACCAGTCTCTTTACAGTGGTGTGCAGGAATAGGACCAGAAATCATGGAGATAAATCTAGAACACAGGAAGTTCCATCTCAAAATAAGGAGAAACTTCTTTCCTGGTGAGGGTGACAGATCCCTGGCACAGGCTGCCCAGAGAGGTTGTGGAGTCTCCTGGTCTGCAGACTTTCAAAACCCATCTGGATGCAGCCCTGTGTTACGTGATCTAGGGGATCCTAGTCCGGCAGGGGGCTGGACTTGATGATCTCCAGAGGTCCCTTCCCACCCCTGACATTCTATGATCCCGTGAATCACAGGATGGCAGTTGGTTGTCCTGCTTTAGCAGTAACCAAATCAACATTCACAAAAAGTTCATTGTCAGTTACAGACTGTCTCGAGCAGGGTTTCTAATCCGATTAGCTGCTATCGACTTCATTTACAGACAAAGGCACAAGAGCATCTCTCAAGTCAAAACACACAGGGGCGTGTCCTGTACATGACGCATCTTGGTGCAGAGAGGTGCCGACGGCAAAAGTTGCCACGAACCCCATATTCTGCAGGGTTTTGCAGAGCTGAAGTGGAAGTTAAGCAGCAGTGCTTAATGGGTGGTTGGGGTTTTTTTAAACTCAGGAATTTTGTTTTGGAAGAGAACCTGAGGGGAAAAAATTCTGACAATGTCAAAATATTCTGTTTTGACTATTTCGGAACAAAATGTTTAGAGTTTCTGTTCCGAAACGCCTTTTGTTTTGGATTTTTGGGGGTTTGTTGTATTTTCTCTAGTATTTCCGTATATTAAATGTATTCTGTTATATTATAGGATGAAAAGTTATAAAGCTATCGTGAAAATAATTGAGTTTATCTACAGAAAACATTTTTCTGGAGTCTTCCTGTGGAAAATTTGACTTTAGAGCTTTGCACAGTCTCTGGTTTGTAATAATGGACCAAGCGCTGCCTTCGGTGATGCAGTAGGAAGGGAGCAGCCACAGCACCTGTCTTAATGCTGTTGGAGGATGCAGCAGACATACCTTGTCTGGAATATAGAATACATCCAGCCTGGGGTAACCGTATCAGGTCCTGTTTTTATGAAGGGTAAACTGAAGGAGACTGGCAAGTGGGAATCTCATCTGGGGTGCTCTCTGCTTCCCTAGCAGATTCCTCCAGATTTATCAGCAGCAAAGCCAAGGGATGAAGGAATCAGAAAATCACAGAACATCTGAGATTGGAAGGGACCTCAAAAGATCATTTAGTGCAATCCCTCTGCCAGAGTAGGATCCTCTAGATTAAGTTGTTCTAACTCTAGCTAACATGTGGGTCTACAGATTGGAAGGGACCTTGAAAGATCATCTAGTCCAACCCCCCTGATGCAGCAGGGTCATCTAGATCCAGTCACACAGGAACACATCCAGGCAGGTTTTAAACCCCTCCAGAGAAGAAGACTCCACAAGGATTCCCCTGGGCAGCCACTTCCAGTGCTCTGGCACCCTCACTGGGAAGAAGTTCCTTCTCACATTGATGTGGAACCTCCCATGTTCCAGCTGGCACCCGTTGTCCCTTGCTCTAACATTAGATGGCACTGAGAGGAGCCTGGCTCCATCCTCCTGACACCCACCCTTCACATATCTATAAACATTAATGAGGTCACCCCTCAGTCTCCTTTTCTCCAAGCTAAAGTGAGTTCATGAACCTGTCTCCATCTCATGAGGGATGTGATAGATCACCCTACTGTTTTTTTTGTGATACAGATCCTGCGAAGGCTGCATGCATGGTTCATCCAAGCAAAGAGGCCATCGCAATTAGAACAACTTTTCAAGGAGACTAAGGGTAATCCCTTTACTCTTGGCCTACTGCAGCTCGCTATTTTAAGGGTTAAATGCCTCACTTGGGCATGCTGAGATGCTGTGGGATCTTCATCCTTTGAGATACTCACAAACCCTGCTGGACAAATGCCCTGAGCACCCTGCTCTGATGACCCTGCCTGGAGCCACAGGACTAGTTGCTCCCTGGAGGTGTTAGCCAGCCCCAGCCTCCTGTGAGTCCTCTTTGACTAGTGATGCCCCCTGGAGCCTGGCTGAAGGTCG
This sequence comes from Rhinopomastus cyanomelas, assembly GCA_013400115.1. Classification (NCBI taxonomy): domain Eukaryota; kingdom Metazoa; phylum Chordata; class Aves; order Bucerotiformes; family Rhinopomastidae; genus Rhinopomastus; species Rhinopomastus cyanomelas. Next base: position 805,658 of record VXBP01004928.1, on the reverse strand, counting down.
TGCCCCAGGAGGACCTTGCAGACCATGCCGGCACAAGGCTGGCACAGGGGCAGCAGCTGCGCAGGGGAGCAGCACCCTTGGCTGCAACGTGGATGTTTGGAAGCCTATTGCTATAATCTGTGGTTATGATTTCCAGCCCTGCCAGCAGTGCCGGGAATCAACCACAGCCTCCTGAGCACAAGGAGCCTTTATTGTAATCCGATAAAACCTTAACAGCCAGTCGTCTTCTTTTTATGGTCAATTAAGGGCCCCATTTACTCTGCAGCAGCCTCCTCACCCTTTGTGTTTGTCTCAAGAAGAGCAAAGGGAGCACGGGGAGGGAAAAAGGATCCCAGACCTCCCCATTCAGGCTCTCAGCTCTGAAGGTGTCTGATTCCCACCTGGCACTTGGGCACCTCTCTAGAGCACCTAGAGGCCACAGCCAAGGGCAGCGGCGGGGCTGCGCGGGGTGAACTCCCGTGCACCTACGCGGCAGCAGTGTCCAAGTTTCCTTGTGTCACTTCTTGGAAATGCAATCAGCTCCGAATCTTAGATTTCTCCCGTACTGGCAGCAGCGAGCTCCTGCCTCGATCGCCTCAACTGGAAACCGTCCAGTGAAACTGCACTTTCAGCTGTCCCGGTTGTTTCCACTCGAGATGCTTCTGCTCACACAGCTCAGTCCTCTCAGGTGGGGAAGTACGTTGGGGTAACTCACAGCGTTAATCACAGGGATCTGTTTCTTTATGGGACAAAGATGGGCTGCTCCCTGGGTCCCCTCTGCAGAAGGGACCTGTTCCTGTAACTCCATGGTAATTTATGAACTTCCTTCATCTTTCTGGCAGAGTCAGACTCAAGCTGCTCCGCTGCAGCCGGCACTGACAGCACCATGCCCTCACCTTGCCGCAGCGAGCGATGCCAGCTCATTCATCAGCCCTGCATCAGTTTAACTGATCAACCTGTTCAAAGCCACCTCCTGTCCTCTGGGGCAGGAGCTGTTCCTGCATCTCACAGAGTCACAGAATCATTCAGGCTGGAAAAGACCCTTGGCATCATCAAGTCCAACCATCAGTCCTACTCTACAAGTTCACGCCTAAACCATACTCCCCCCAACACTACATCTAAGGGACTTTTGTTCTGGATCAGCCCACAGGTCAGCTTTGCCTTCACAGGGCTCTGAGCTCTGCAACTAACTCCTCTGTTTCAGCCTCCTTGCAGCAGGGGCTTTGCTGTCAGTCACTGCACTGCTGGGATGGGACCGAATGATGAGGGAGAAATGTTTGGGAGTAGTTATTTCAGGCTGATTTATTCAGCTGTCACCATCCAGCAATGACTTCTGCCCACTTGGCAATAGCTGAGCAGTTGCACGAGGGTCCCACATCACAGCTAGTGACGCCATGAAGAGGTGTCAACCCTCTCAGATTCTTTAATAATAAAAGGTTGTTTCAGCAACACTTCATATTCCACTTTGATTATTTTATGTATTTATCATTCAAAAAGAAAGAAAAAAGGCTAAAAAAAGCAAGAGTTAAGAAGACTTTATGACACAAACACTGGATGACTGGTTTCTTCAGGGCTGTAAACAAGGGAGAGGAAGGATGTCTTTATGCCCAAGACAATGCAGTTTTGGGCTGGTTTTAGAAGTGTTGAGCACCTTCATTTCCCAAATAATTCAAGCACTGTCAAGCCATTTTTGAAATCAGACCCCAGAGAGGACAGCCTGGATTTTCCAAAACTGGAGAGATTTAAATCAGAAATGACTGAGAGCTTCGATTGTTGGTTTTAATTGCCTCTGTCACCTCCTCTTTTCTCTTCTTGTTATCCAGAGCACAAACTTACGTGGAACTTGTTATCTGCCTGAACATTAGAACTGGATTAGAAAAGAGGAGACTAAATGCACAACACCCTCCGGGACCAGCTGCCACCTTGGGCAGGAGGTAGCAGCAGTGGATAGAAAGCATCAGAAATGAGAAATTAAATAATACAACAATAAAATAATAAAATAATGTCTGGGGAAGGTTTAACTGTTAACAAAGATCTCAGGAAAACTCTGTTCTGCCACATTTGTTCCCTGCAGCAGGTAGATCTCACACCCTTCAGGACTGATTTTAAGGGAGAAAAAAGGCAGAAACAGTTAAAAAATATGGAGCTGGGTTGAAGATTTCAAGCTGAAAGTACTGATCACAGAATCACAGACTCAGAGAACATTGGGGACTGGAAGGGACCGTGAAAGATCATCTAGTCCAATCCTCCTGCCAGAGCATGATCACCTAGACCAAGTGGCACAGGAACATGACCAGGTGGGTTTTAAACGTCTCCAGAGACGGAGACTCCACAACCCCTCAGGGCAGCCTGTTCCAGTGCCCCTTCGCCCTCACTGGGAAGAAGTTCCTTCTCAAATGTCTGTGGAAACTCCTCTGCCCCAGCTCACACCCGTTGCCATCTAGATTTACGAGGGGTTTTTTAAAGAACAGCAGATCTGGATTATTCCAGGGACCTACTTTAAAAAATAAAACCCCAGAACAAAACAAACCCAAACCAACCAACCAACCTGGAAGGTGTTTTTGTCAGCTATTTGCATTCCTTTTCCAAAGGAAGTAGTTGATTTCAGAAGTGCAGATGCCTCCTCCTGAGCTGTCCATGAAAAATCCCCTGAGTTTTCCATTCATCAGCCAATCCAGGATCACTTTTGCCTCCAGAGCAAGGTGTTGCTGCTGTAAAACTGGGACACTGTGCTTATGCTTTTGTGCCACGTTTGTAATTAGCAACTTTCCTCGATGTCCCTCTGGTTAGTAATTATAAAGCAGCTGATGCCTAATGGAAACTCAAAGAACGTTCTGTTTTGAGATTATTCTGCCAGTTTATTCCCTACCTTCTGCTTTTTCTTAAAGCTAAGAGTGATTCTGCAAAAACAAGCTCATTTGAGATGAGATGCTTCCACATACGCTCAAGTGGCGTTGCTGCAAGGAATCCTCATGTTACCTACTGTCCTGGTTTAGATCACACCAGGACACCTACAGCTGCGAAGCCACAGTCAGAGCAATGTGATCTCAAGTGGGAAAGGAACAGCTGGAGCAGGTAACATCTGGAATAGGTGGAGGTCAGGTTCTTCTCCTAAGAAACCAGCAACAGGACAAAAGGGCAGGAACTGACGCTGCCACGGGAGGGTTAGGTTGGATGTTAGGAAGCCCTTCCTCACAGAAAGGGTGATCAGAGCCTAGGGCAGTGGTGGAGTCCCCATCCCTGGAGCTGTTGAAGGGCAGCCTGGCTGTGGCCTTTAGTGCCCTGGTGTGGCTGCTGTGGTGATGTTAGGTCCTGGTCTGGGCTGGATATGCTCAGTGGGCTTTTGCAACCTCAGTCATTCTGTGTGATTCTGTGAACTGAGAGCAGCAGACAAAAGAAGTCCTCAACATTCACAAAAGGAGAGAAAGCAACTAAAACTTGTTCTTAGATGTCCCATTAGTTCAGAGGCCAGGCTGCCACTGGTCAGAGTTACTGGTGGAGTCTGACAGCTGTGGGAGCATCTCTGTGTTCCTGCCACGTCCGCACTGCTCCCACAGTGCCCGCAGGAATGGCTCAGTGGGCTCCGTTTCTGCACTCGGGACACTTTTCTGCATGAGAAACTACAGTGAACTACCCAGGAGATGAAAGCATGTGCCTGAAAACACCAGCCACCTGCCTCATTTGCTAAAATTATACCAAAAAATAGGTGGTTTTCCTATTCCCTCACGCATGGGAGCTCTTCTGAAAGCGTTACCATCACACCTCTCATTTTTCATCTAGATCAAGGCTGTAGATTTTAGCTGAGGCCTCATTCCTGCAAGGTGCTAACAACCCAAATCACAGACCCACAGAACATCAGGGATTGGAAGCGACCTCGAAAGATCATCCAGTCCAATCCTCCTGCCACAGCAGGATCACCTAGACCAAGTCACACAGGAACATGGCCAGGTGGGTTTTAAACATCTCCAGAGAAGGAGACTCCACAACCTCCCTGGGCAGCCCGTTCCAGAGCTCTGTCACCATCACCTTTGGTTTCCACAGAGCTGAGGGCAGCTGGCTCCTCACTGGACATCCATGATGACCAGCAACAGAAGACCCTCTTGGCCCATGCAGACCTTTGCAGGACTCTAGTGGAGCAGTAACTGGGTTTTGGAGGTTCTCAGCAGGTCTCTAGCAAAGCCTTTCTGATACCACAAGTTGTTTTTTAATGCCTTTAACTCCGGGTCTGCTACGGAATTCTGATAAAAGTTGTTCACCCCCAAATTTCAAGTCCCTGGAGAGGATCCCTGTTTGGCTCAAAAGTAGTGAAATTTGTCATGCAGTTGGATCCCTTCCATGCAAACACTCGCACGTGAGCGAGAGGAGGGCTGTGAAAGCCATCTGTTTGTAGCAGGGGGGATTTTTGCTCTGTGTGCTGCCTCTGTTTGAGCTTCATGGCTCCACAAAAAAACAAACCCCCAGAGACATCATGTGATCCCCCCCCCCCCAGAGTCCTTGCACT
>VXBP01004928.1:747769-801130 GCA_013400115.1 Rhinopomastus cyanomelas | reverse complement strand
AAGAATCATGGAATCATCAGGGACCGGAAGGGACCTCGAAAGATCATCCAGTCCAATCCCCCTGCCAGAGCAGGACCACCTGGACCAAGTGGCAGCCCTACATCTACCAGCCGCTGGCAGATTCTGCACCAGAGCCCTCTGCCTTTTCTCCCTTGAGGGCTTATTCACTCCTCGTGAGCTGATGCCATTCCCAGGTTACACCTGATATAAAATTTCTCCAGTCTAGCATTATCGTTCCCTTTGAGCTTTGCAATTCTCTCCAAAACTACCTCTTTTAACTTGCTTTGTCTGTCTGTCTGCCAGACACGGGGGAAGGTGAGACACAGGCAGGGTTGGTTTTTCCTGCTGGTTGACACATTTCAGGCTTGAGAAGGGAAAACTGAGCTTCAACTCAACTTTCTCTATGGTTTGCAGAGAAGAGCTTCCCTTCTCTTGCTCAACATCTGGTTTTGGTGGCAAGAGCATCTTCCAGGGGACACCTCACCTTGACAGGACATCTCTGAAGGAATTTCTAATGGTCAAAAGACAGAGCAGCTTCTCTTTTGCTCCTTCCTGAAGCTGTTTGTGGATTCACTGGTGTTGCTGCTTCTGCTTTGCAAAAACCCCTGTGCACCGGCTGAGTGTAAACATCAGAGGGGATGTGCTTTCATGAGGTCTGAGGAACATCAGGGAAGAGGGCAGTTGCTCTAAGCGCCTCTGAGGACAGAACCTTCTATTAGCAGCAGAGACTTTCTCAGATAAGAAATCTGGCTGCAAGATTTCAGAGTCTCGGGCTACTGGAGCGGATAATGAGTGAGGAAATAAATAATAGATGGAAAGAATAAGCCCTGTAGCACAGACTGGTGTTTTATGCCAAGCTTGACTCTATTTAGCATCCCCATAGGACATTTCTTGTCTTACAGGTTAATGAAACACTAGCACCGGCCTTGTGTCAGCTCTTGGGGAAGGGTATCACCAACCCACGTGCCTGGGTTGCTACTAAACACAGATAGAAAAGCAGAGAAGCCGCAGAAGAAGATGCTCAGGACTGATGGGACAGAGCCCTGCCTCACACCAGCCTGAGTTTTCTGCAGCAAGACTATGCGACACCCCGGTACCCTTTGCTCAGAAGACATCTCCCATTCCCACCTGCAAGGGCAAAGGTTGGTTGGGTTCCTTTACCTCTGCAACCCCATTGAGAGGCTGCTTAAAATTTAACAAAGCAAACAGAGGTTTTTGTTCAGAAAACAGGTGTCTGCTCATTAGTTCCCCATCACGTGGATTTTGCAGCAAGTGAAGGGACAATGAACACATGGGGAAAATATACGGTCCTGATGGCGCATTGTTTCTTACATTTTTATATCGAGAAACACTGACTCACCTTCACAAACATCATCTGAGGACAATAAAGGGAAGTACATGGGGATCTCATGGTCTTTGCTGACTGTGTCTTGTTTATGACCCCAAAACACTGCAAAAGGATTATCCATAAGTGTACCCTAAGCCTGCAAAGGATGGGCTGCAGCCCTGTGTGAGCTGAAAGATCATGTGGAGCCACTGCTTTGTGACCGAGAGAGCTGCAGACACTGCAGAATCACGGAATTATTGAGGCTGGAAAAGACCTCTAAGATCATCAAGTCCAAAATACTGTAGGGTAACAGCTAATCGCTGCAGGTTGGCACAGAGGGTCTGTATTTTCTAGCTACAATATCTTTTGGGGAATGAGAAAGTGTCTTATTTTTCTCATTTGCCTTTTTCTTTCCTACCAAATCCTGCATTTCATAACGTTTGAAAGGTGGGTAAAAGGCATTTCCGGTTCTTAAAGGGGACCGAGCGTGAAATCAGCTTCCACAGGGGCCAGCAATGCTCATAACTAATAAACATCAAAAGGGAACATTCTTCTTCTTGCTGAAAAAGCACCAAACCTCCCGCTTCAAAGTGGATCTGCTGTGACAGGCAGTAGGAACAAGTTCTCCAACATGATGCCCCAGGGTTTTGATGAAACGCAGCAGAGAAGTGACCCTCAAACAAAATAGGATGCAGCCACATGTGTGAAGGCAAAGGCGATGAGATCTCACGCTCTGGTCCTTGATGGCTTTTGCAGGGAGTCAGGAAGGACGTCCAGACCTGCAAGAACAGGAGATGATTCGGAGATCATTGCTGTGAGGAGCAGGCTCCTGGCAGAAGGATGGAGCCAGGTGTCCGTGGGCAGTGATGCTCCGGTCCAGCATGGCAAATCCTTCCTCGTAGCACTATTACTGCATGTGAAAACCATTCTACACCTCAAACAATCAGTGGGGACGTCTTGTTATTCTCGCTGACACCAGGATATTACTTTACCTGTCCTCAAGCTCATCAAAAATCAATTTCTCATTAAAAAAGGAAGAAGGTAAAAAGTAGAGCTTTTCCTATAGGCACCCCTGTGGTGTGAGAAACCCACACCACTGGGATTCAAATGTCATCCTTTAATAGGATGCTCCAGGTGAGCTCCTAGTCGCGTGTGGCCACGAGGCTCAGAGTGATGAGAGGTGAGCACCTCCACTCTCCAACCAAGATGAATTGCTGGGCATTAAGAGGAGGCTTTTTGGAGGCAACGAGTCCCAGAAAAGTAGTAGCTGATAGTGAACAGTCAGAGCAGAGTCTCTCACATCATGTTGTACTGCAAACCACAGCTCAACCAGGGGCAGCCACTGGCTCTAGCAGATTCCAGCAACCCAGGCTGCATCCCTGTGACCATGTGCTCATGGGTGGAGACAAAACCCTCTGCTGTCCCCACCACGACACTGCTGTTGGTGCTCATCTTCCTTTTATTTTTAAAAAATAACTCTTTTTCTGAAACAGATCCCTTGTCCTGTCTGCAACTGGTGCTTAACCTGTTGTTCCTTTTACCTCCTGTTCTGAGAAGAGCGGCTGCTTCCCTTCCCTTGACTCCCCCTTTATCAGGTACGAACATCCCACCCAAGTTTCTCTCTGATGTCTCTTTTACTCTCTCGGTTACCACATCACAGAAATGTTTCTTCTGCATGAAGCCTGTTGCTCAGGCAAAGTAAAGCCTCTCTCCTCAGCATGTCACAGAGAAGCCAGAAGCACAGTGACTGAGTCATGCAGGGTTTTATTTAAACCATTTGTCCTGTGGTCAGAGCAGATTAAAGGCAGATCAGGTTGCCCTTGGAGCAACGCTGGGACAGTGAGAGTGAGAGATGTTGGCACTTGCTCCTCAAACCACATGCGGTTCGCGTGACTGCGGCTTCCTCCAGCCTCCCTTTGCCTCCTGTAAAGCATCTGCATGTGAGAACACCTGAGTGCACATGGGCTTGGGGGGGTCAGTGTGTCCCCAGCCACCAGCCACCAGTGTGCACCAGGGGTGGGCAGGTCAGAGAGAGGAGGTAGCACATTTAGCATTTCCTCATTCCTTCACTTTTTGTCCTGTGACTCATCCACCAACAACCAAGCAGCCAGGGTGTTTGAGGAGATGGGTTAGTGGTTGGGTGTTGTAGACAGGATGGTTGAACTTGATGATCTTGAAGGTCTTTTCCACCCTTTTCCAGATTCTATGGATCTATGGATGCACCACGGAAGCTCCACACCTGAGTGACCTCATAAGGAGAGCACACAAAGAGAAAATAAACCCAGACTTGTGGTGTGAACTGCTGCAGACTGTCCTTTTTGTGGGCTTACACACACACATGCAGATAGATACTGATAGATCACACACAACACACAATCCCAGAATGACTGAGGCTGGAAAAGCCCTCTGAGCTCATCCAGCCCAGACCAGGACCTAACATCACATTAGCCACACCAGGGCACTAAGGGCCACAGACCGTCTCTCCTTCAACACCTCTGGGGATGGGGACTCCACCACTGCTCTGTGCAGTCCTGTCCAGGCTCTGATCACCCTTTCCATGAGGAAGGGCTTCCGAACATCCAACCTAACCCTCCCCTGGCAGCTTCAGTTCCTGCCCTCTCATCCTGGCTCTGGTTGCCAGGGAGAAGAGCCCAATCCCCACATGACTACAACCTCCCTTCAGGGAGATGTAGTGAGGCAGAAGGTCCTCCTTGAGTCTCCTCTTCTCCAGACTAAACACCCCCACCTCCCTCAGCCTCTCCCCATCAGGCTTTCCCTCCAGTCCCTTCCCCAGCCTCATTGCTCCTCTGGACCTGCTCCAGCCCCTCAATCTCTTTCGAAGTAAGGGGCCCGGCACTGCCCCCAGTACTGGAGGAGAGGCCTCTCCAGTGCCCAGGACAGGAAGAAAATGTATTTATATGTATGAAATCTATATTATGTGTACAAGTATGTAGCAGCACCGCAGTGCTGGCTAGCCTCACCGAGTCCAAGCAGTGCCCCATGGATAAACCCAAAGCCTTTCTTCCAGACTTATCACTCCAGCAAACTGCACAAGCACCAAGTTCCCCTAGATCAAAAGAGGCTGCCGAAGGCTTTGATTAACTGCCTCGTCTCTGTGAATCCGCCCTTCCAGCCCCAGACGACGGGATGTGTGCTGCTGGTGTCACATCGACCCCTTCCCCTAATCTTCTGAGAAACAAAGCCCGGCAGCCTTGCGTGCAACTTTGTTGTGGACAACAACCCTCGCGATCGGTTACTCCAAGAAATTACTCAGTTCCTCCAGTTTACGGAGTCAAACACATGATCTCTCTTCGAAGAATGCAAACACGTAGGGATTAGTCTCTTCATCTAGGGACATAATGGGGTTTTTTACTAATTTCATACCAAAATACTGCCATGTGTGGGCTCCATCAATCTGTCTCTCCCTGTTACCAGTTACTTTTCCCAGATACTTTGAACTTTCACAAAACACGTTGCTTAACCAAAAAAGCACAGCAGCCACATGTCGTAATTTCCTCTTCGGGGGCATCTGTTGCCGTCTTTGCGAAGGTTCGGCCAACTTTCCTGAGGAGTTTTTCTTGTCTTTCTCCATTTGTTCTGTTTCTCGGGATCTTTTCCGTTTGATCGTAGAAAAACGAAGCTGCTTCTTACTCTGTTTTCAGCACCTTCCCAATACCCTGGAGGACACAGTCGCATAAACTAAACTCGGGTTACAGTCAACACTTCAGTCCACAAATTTCATTTCCCAGCCCGCTGAACTCCACTGGAAAACTTTTCCAAAGCTTGTTGGGTCCCTGAGGTTTTTTTGTCTGCCCAACACTGGTGCTGAATTCAGGGAAGAAGGGGAGAAGGGACTTGAGGTTCCTGCTGGCCAGCAGGATGAGCCAGCAATGGGCCTTTGCGGCCAAGAAGGCCAAAAGCATCCTGGGGTGGATTAGAAGGCAGGTGGTTAGGAGACTGAGAGAGGTTCTACTTCTCCTTTACTCTGTCCTGCTGGACAGGACAAAACATCTGGATTGTTGTGTCCACTTCTGGGCCCCTCAATTCCAGAAGGACATGGAACTCCTGGACTGGAGTTCCAGTACAGAGCCACAAAGATGATGAAGGGAGTGGAGCATCTCCCTGATGAGTAAAGGCTGAGGGAGATGGGTCTCTTGAGCTTGGAAAAAAAGAGACTGAGGGGGGACCCCATTCATGTTGATAAATATGGAAAGCGCTGGTGTCAGGAGGATGGAGCCAGGCTCTGCTCTGGGGCATCTAATGATAGGACAAAGGGCAATGGGTATAAGCTGGGGGAGAGGAGGTTCCACACCAATTTGAGAAGGAACTTCTTCCCGGTGAGTGTGACAGAGCACTGGAAGAGGCTGCCCAGGGATGTTTTGGAGTCTCCTTCTCTGAAGATGTTTAAAACCCACCTCAATATGTTCCTATGTGACTTGATCTAGGGGATCCTGCTGTGGCAGGGGGACTGGACTGGATGATCTTTCAAGGTCCCTTCCAATCCCTAATGTTCTGCGACTCTGTGAAAAGCTTCGATAAGACAATAAATAAGCTAAAACTAAACAAAAAGAAAAGAAGAAAAGGAGAAAAGGTCATGGTGTGAATTTTACCTTTGTGTTCTACTGCCCAAATCCTTCTCCTGACTTCAAAGGCAGGATTTGGGAGGAAGGCGAGTAGGACTTGGCCTGTGTTCCCCATCACAAACACGGACATTCCTTGGGTGACCTCTAAGCCCAACACATCAGTTTAGCTTAAGCTGCACCTACAAAATATGTCTGCAGCGGCACAAACTGCTTCTCCACCATAAAAGGAGCAGAGACATGCCAAAACATATAAAACGACGAGCAGAAGGCTGTGAAGCTCTCTGCTTTCTCAGGAAAAGGGGTCTTTGAGTGGAAATAAGTGAAATGTAGGCTGAACCACAACGGAATTTTGTCCCTCACCCCCCTGCCCCAATGAAAGGCGCCACATGGAAAATGTCAGGACATGCCCTGCCGTGGTGGTGGGCTGACACTTGGCACCGGGGTGGGGACGGTTGTAATGTGGTCCTGATGCCCTCAGGGTGCATAACGCCCATCAGGAGTGCTGGGGTGGTGTGTGGGAGGAGCGCTGCCTCCCTGCAAAACCATTGCTGTGGACAATGACCCAGAGCTTTGAGTTGCAATGCCAAACCAGTCGGCAGGAGGGTTCTTGGGTTGCAGCCATGCCCCCTCCTCACTGACTCAACACACCGCTTGTGCACTCAGACTCCTACTCCTCTCCAACACTCAGCAGTGCTGAGGGCTGGCTGATGCTCCATGGATCACAGCCCTGCTCTCTCCAGCCCAGGAACTTCCCCGCTTTGACGAAAACAAGACAAGTTGCATGTTACAGGCACCAGCTGCTCCTTGGGATTGCTTCTAGGCACCATCCTGCTTGTCCTCAGCTCCCACGTGCAGAGGTGAGTCACGGTGGGTTTCCAAACGCTGCCGATGTGACACAACCAACCACACACCCACACAGCAAATTGGCCCCATTACTCCATCTCCTCTGCTGCCTGCAGTAACAAAATGGTCTGAATATCCAGATCTATCTCCAGATCCTGGGGGTATTGGTCCCATTTTGCAGCAACGTGCTGCTTCGCCAAGACAACACTGAGCAGTTTGAGGAGCTCAAGCAGGGGTCTTGACTCATTGTTTTCTAACTATACTTGGGGATCTGTTTCACTCTGTGGCCTTTGAAAGCTTCTTTCTCTCCTGACTAATAGGAGGAGTGAGAGTGATTTTATTTGGCAGATATTGCTCATTTCTCCTATTGTGCTTTTTTGTTTGTTTTACTGGCTTTTTCTTCTCGTTGTTGATTCCTTTTTAAACCACAGATAAAATTAGCTGAGTTTGAGTTTTGTTTTGCTTTCTGTAGCTTAATTCTAAGTGGAAGTCTTGTCATCGTTCGTCTCCCCTGAAGACAAGATGCTGAGAGAGGAGTGTGAGTAAGCCAGAGCTTATCATCTCCTTCCTGCAGAGGAGATGTGTCTCAGGTTGTCGGAGCACTGGTAATTCTCAGATTAAACCATTGGCCTCAAAGCACAGTGCTGACTTCTCCTCTTGGCTTACTCTTAAAGAAATCTACTCTTTTCATCATGGATAAAGCAAATTTGGTCTAAAACAACAGGAATCAGCTGTAACGTGAATGCCAGGGTGCAGAGTCTGCATGATGCAAGAGGAGGTCTGTGGTCACAGAGTCATGGAATCAACAAGGTTGGAAAAAAAACATCAAGATCACCAAATCCACCCTACAACCCCCAATCACCAACCCATCTCCTCAAACACCTCGGCCGCCTGGTTGCTGAATCCCTCCAGGGACGGTGCCTCCACTCTCTCTCTGGGCAGCCTGTTCCAAGGTCTCCCCACTCTTTCTGGGAAGAAGTTTTTCCTAAGACCCAGTCTGACCATCCCGTAGCACCACTTGACCCCTTTCCTCTGGTCCTATCACTAGTCCTTCCCTTCTCCTCCTGCACACACCCATGGGAACTACCACATACCCATCCCACAACCAGATCCCCAGCAGCTGGAGAAGTAACAGAGGGATGGAATCTGAGCTCTCTTCCACCTTCCTTGGTTTCATTGCACTGACTAACACATCTGGGGTTTTCTCACTGCCCCGTGGCTGGGATTGTGTCTGACACTGCTATTTAGGCGTTAGGCGGTCGTTACCGATCAGCACAAGGGGAATGTTTAGGCATCTCCGTATCCCACACGACTTGCCGTTCATGACAATCCCAGGCTCGGTAACACAGGTAGCTCTGCTCTCGCAGTAACACTGCTGGGGCTGCAGCAGGACAGCCTTTCAAACACATCATTTGATGGAACGCCAGCATGAAGTCTGAAAAGGAAATAAGGAAAGAAAGGCCAAGCTAAGCTCCAGAAGCTCAGCACCTCCTCCAAGAGTCGAGCCCTTCGGAAGCAGCACCCTAGCAGTGTCCTCTTGTAACGATCCGTTGGACTCCAATTTGCAGCAGCGGGCTGGGTAGTATAATTAATCTCTGCCTGTAAAGTAACTGCTGTGCTGCAGCGAGGTTGAGAAAAACATGCCTTCTGGAAAGTGCTTCGTCTTCTAATCCGCTGCTCTCCTCATATGTGTCCTCTTAACGGCGTAAAGGGGAAAACCATTTGGAAGGGGATGTTATTCCTCGGAGCTCTGTGTTGGAACTCATGTCACTGTAGAAGTTATTATTGTAATAAAAAGCAAAAATGAGTTCTCAAAATACACTATAGCCCATTATTCAGGACAGGCTGTAAGCGGAGCCTTAATGTTAAGGACATGCATGGATCACTCTGCAGTCATAGGATCGCAGAACATTAGGGATTGGAAGGGACCTCGAAAGACCATCCAGTCCAGTCCCCACCACTGCAGCAGGATCATCTAGATCCAGTCGCACAGGAACACATCCAGGCGGGTTTTAAATGTCTCCAGAGAAGGAGACTCCACAAGGATTCCCCTGGGCAGTCCCTTCCAGGGCTCTGTCACCCTCACTGGGAAGAAATTCCTGCTCACACTGATGTGGAACCTCCTCTGTTCCAGCTCACACCCATTGGCCCTCATCCTATCATTGGGTGCCACTGAGCAGAGCCTGGCTCCGTCCTCCTGACACCCACTCTTCACATATCTATCAACATGAATGAAGTCAAACCAGAGGCTTCTGCTGCCAATAGGGATGGATTGAACTGAGTTGTTTTCCTGACTCAGGACTACACGCAGACCCTTCAGATAATAAAGACAGGAACAAACTCAAGAGATAAAAACACTCCTGATCATATTAAATCAGTGGTAAATTCCCCTTCACTGTATTGCAGCCCAGACTTCATTGCTGGGTTAGGACAGAGTAAATTGTTGCTGTGTTTGTTTTCTAGAAGCATTCCCGTGCTGACTCTGGAGCCAAGCATTCATGTGGATGCTGTTCTAAAGGGACACAACATCGATGAGGTGACCCTGGGCCTTCATCAGGACAGTGGGGGTCTGGATGGAGAGGGACATGGAGTCTGCAGATGTCAAGGAAGGGGAGTCTCCTTTACCTTCACTTTCTTTTCCTTCCAGAGGAAGAGCTCTTTACCCTCAGGTGGAAGAGCCTTGTGCTCCATCATCAGAAGACTTGTGCTGCTGCTGAGGATGAACCTCTCACTCCTTCCAAGGAAAAATGTGTTGTCCTGGTGAAGGGCTCCAAAGCTCTCTGTGGCAGCAGAGCAGACAGACAATGCAGAGCCCCCCTCTGGCTGCAGGAACCTGCAAGAGGATGACCAAGGTACATCCCCAGTCACCAAGTGCGCAGAGCCCTGGGCATGGGGACAGCTGCTGCCAGAGCCCAGAGACCAGCACCACAGCTGGGTGAGGGATGGTGCATGGATGGAGCCCAGGCATTGAGCTGCACCCAGGACGGGGTGCTGCCAGCCCCTGCTCTGCTGTGCTAGTCCCAATAAAGATGGTTTTCCCAAAGTGCTTGTCTGTGTCTGGTGTGTCTGGGGAGAAGGATGGGTGCAGGCAAAGCTTGTGCCAGCAGGCAGAGCTTGGGCTCTGTCCCAGGGCTTGAGCTCACACAAAAAGTCCCTTTTGGATTTCCATGTTCCAGGCATCAAATAGGTCTTCTCTGAATCTGTTCTAAATTACTTTTTCTTGACCAGAGACACCAGGAGCACAAATCTGAGGGCAGCCTTTGTTTGGACTTTGTGCAATGACAGGAATAGTCCCTTATCTTGCTTGGAAATAAGATGACTGGCACATTGAGAGTTGAGTTTACTGATCAGAGCCATTTTTTGTACTGTTGTTGTTCTGCTTGAAAATTCAGTGCTCAGTCTCCTCATCTCTGGCTGCAAACAGTCGGATGCTCAAAATGCTAATAAATTGGAGAAGATTTCTCAGCACTGTGCTATCGCAAAGACCATGTCCTGCCATGCAGGGACCTCCAGCAGAGACAGCTGGTGCCACCACGGACAGGGAAGCTTGCTCTGATAAACTTACCAGGCAGCAGACAAATTCCACAGAATTTTTGAGGCTGGAAAAGCCCTCTGAGCTCATCTAGGCCAGACCAGGACTTAACATCACCACAGCGGCCAGACCAGAGCACTAAGGGCCACAGACAGGCTGTCCTTCAACATTTCTGGAGATGGGGACTCCACCACTGCCCTGAAGTCCAGTCCAGGGTCTGAGCACCCTTTCCATGAAGAAGGGCTTCCTAACATCCAACCTAACCCTCCCCTGGCAGCTTCAGGCCCTGCCCTCTCATCCTGGCGCTGGTTGCCTGGTAAAAGAGCCCGACGCCCACCTGACTGCAACCTCCCTTCAGAGAGATGTAGAGAGGGAGAAGGTCTCCCCCAAGTCTCCTTCAGGCTAAACACTCCCAGTCCCCTCATCAGACTTTCCCTCCAAAAGCCAAAGCAAAATGAAGTCCACAGATAGAGCCATGAAGATTTAGGTCTCTGAATTTAAACTTTTCATTAGCAAATGTTAAGATGGTGGAATTGAGATGCTGAGCAGCAACGTGCCAGCACTAGCCCTCCTGCTTTTTGCTTTTGATTTTCAAACATAAGTGACTGCATGATGCATCTCCAAGCAGTGACAGAAGCCACGACAGAGCCGTATCTCCACATCTGATGAAACCTGCCAAGAGCACAGCTCTGCAAAACCCATAACCTGTCCCTGCTGCGTCAGGAAATCCAGCGTGAAACACCCCGCGCTGCTGCCAGTTAACGTGACTCAAAGACAGATTTCTCATCCTTTCCTTCTCTTCACAATAGCTGCTCATTACAAGAACTTTTTCAAGTGAAAATCAAGAGTGAGGCAGCCTTCCTTCCTACCGCACGACTTCTTGAGACACTTAAAGGGATTTTAGGGAAGCAAACCCACACTGAGCATCAGGCTGACGGAGGCAGCGAGCTGCCAAGTTATTATTGCGGCGTTTTGTAATTATTTAATAGGAAGCATCCCAGACATCTTCACAAACAGGAGTCCCCTGCGGCTGCTTTTTTACACAGTGTTTCTTGGATCCTGTGACTCAGCACTTTATCGACCCAGCAGTGATATAAAAAGTTGTATCTGAAGAGGCTTCGCACAGCGGCGGCAGCAGAGCAGAAGCTCTGGGGGCCCTCGTCAGCACAGCCTTGGTGCATCTGGAACCTGAGGGTTTGTCCCAGCACAGAATCACAGAACATGAGGGATTGGAAGGGACCTCAGAAGATCATCTAGTCCAGCCCCCCTGCCACAACAAAATCACCTAGACCAAGTCACACAGGGACATATTCGGGTGGGTTTTAAACACAAAGTTGTCCATCCCATTGATCACAGAATCATAGAGTTGGAAGGGACCTTCAAAGGCCATCTAGTCCAACCCCCCTACAAGCAGGGCCATCACTCACCAGACCAGGTTGCCCAGAGTCCCATCCAGCCTGAGCTTGAATGGATTCAGGGATGAGACCTCCAGCACCACTTGAGCAGCCTGTTCCAGGGTTCCTCCAGCCTCAGATTCAAGAACTTCTTCCTCGTGTCCAGCCTCAATCTCCCATTTTCTAGCTTCAAACCATGACTCCCCGTCCTATGGTTCCCTGCCCTTGTCAACAGTGTTCTCCAGCCTTCTAACAGCCCCTTTCAGGGGTTGGAAGTTCACTATAAGATCCCCTGGAATCTTCTTTCNCTCATCTCTGGCTGCAAACAGTCGGATGCTCAAAATGCTAATAAATTGGAGAAGATTTCTCAGCACTGTGCTATCGCAAAGACCATGTCCTGCCATGCAGGGACCTCCAGCAGAGACAGCTGGTGCCACCACGGACAGGGAAGCTTGCTCTGATAAACTTACCAGGCAGCAGACAAATTCCACAGAATTTTTGAGGCTGGAAAAGCCCTCTGAGCTCATCTAGGCCAGACCAGGACTTAACATCACCACAGCGGCCAGACCAGAGCACTAAGGGCCACAGACAGGCTGTCCTTCAACATTTCTGGAGATGGGGACTCCACCACTGCCCTGAAGTCCAGTCCAGGGTCTGAGCACCCTTTCCATGAAGAAGGGCTTCCTAACATCCAACCTAACCCTCCCCTGGCAGCTTCAGGCCCTGCCCTCTCATCCTGGCGCTGGTTGCCTGGTAAAAGAGCCCGACGCCCACCTGACTGCAACCTCCCTTCAGAGAGATGTAGAGAGGGAGAAGGTCTCCCCCAAGTCTCCTTCAGGCTAAACACTCCCAGTCCCCTCATCAGACTTTCCCTCCAAAAGCCAAAGCAAAATGAAGTCCACAGATAGAGCCATGAAGATTTAGGTCTCTGAATTTAAACTTTTCATTAGCAAATGTTAAGATGGTGGAACTGAGATGCTGAGCAGCAACGTGCCAGCACTAGCCCTCCTGCTTTTTGCTTTTGATTTTCAAACATAAGTGACTGCATGATGCATCTCCAAGCAGTGACAGAAGCCACGACAGAGCCGTATCTCCACATCTGATGAAACCTGCCAAGAGCACAGCTCTGCAAAACCCATAACCTGTCCCTGCTGCGTCAGGAAATCCAGCGTGAAACACCCCGCGCTGCTGCCAGTTAACGTGACTCAAAGACAGATTTCTCATCCTTTCCTTCTCTTCACAATAGCTGCTCATTACAAGAACTTTTTCAAGTGAAAATCAAGAGTGAGGCAGCCTTCCTTCCTACCGCACGACTTCTTGAGACACTTAAAGGGATTTTAGGGAAGCAAACCCACACTGAGCATCAGGCTGACGGAGGCAGCGAGCTGCCAAGTTATTATTGCGGCGTTTTGTAATTATTTAATAGGAAGCATCCCAGACATCTTCACAAACAGGAGTCCCCTGCG
Organism: Rhinopomastus cyanomelas; assembly: GCA_013400115.1. Classification (NCBI taxonomy): domain Eukaryota; kingdom Metazoa; phylum Chordata; class Aves; order Bucerotiformes; family Rhinopomastidae; genus Rhinopomastus; species Rhinopomastus cyanomelas. The sequence continues at coordinate 787,985 of VXBP01004928.1, read as the reverse complement.
GCTGCTTTTTTACACAGTGTTTCTTGGATCCTGTGACTCAGCACTTTATCGACCCAGCAGTGATATAAAAAGTTGTATCTGAAGAGGCTTCGCACAGCGGCGGCAGCAGAGCAGAAGCTCTGGGGGCCCTCGTCAGCACAGCCTTGGTGCATCTGGAACCTGAGGGTTTGTCCCAGCACAGAATCACAGAACATGAGGGATTGGAAGGGACCTCAGAAGATCATCTAGTCCAGCCCCCCTGCCACAACAAAATCACCTAGACCAAGTCACACAGGGACATATTCGGGTGGGTTTTAAACACAAAGTTGTCCATCCCATTGATCACAGAATCATAGAGTTGGAAGGGACCTTCAAAGGCCATCTAGTCCAACCCCCCTACAAGCAGGGCCATCACTCACCAGACCAGGTTGCCCAGAGTCCCATCCAGCCTGAGCTTGAATGGATTCAGGGATGAGACCTCCAGCACCACTTGAGCAGCCTGTTCCAGGGTTCCTCCAGCCTCAGATTCAAGAACTTCTTCCTCGTGTCCAGCCTCAATCTCCCATTTTCTAGCTTCAAACCATGACTCCCCGTCCTATGGTTCCCTGCCCTTGTCAACAGTGTTCTCCAGCCTTCTAACAGCCCCTTTCAGGGGTTGGAAGTTCACTATAAGATCCCCTGGAATCTTCTTTCCAGGCTGAACAACCCCATCTGTCAGCCTGTCCCCAGAGCAGAGGGGCTACAGCCCTCTGTGCATCTTCATGACCTCCTCTGGACCTGCTCTTGTGTTGGGGGCTCTGGAGCTGGATGCAGAACTCCAGGTGAGGTCTTACCAGGGAAGAGCTAAGGGGCAGAATCCCCTCTCTAGATCCACTGGTCACACTTCTTTTGATGCAGCCCAGGATGCAGTTGGCCTTCTGGGCTGCAACTGCACACTGGTTGCTCACTGCCAGGTTTTTATCCACTAGACCCCCCAGGTCTTCTTCTAGAGCACTGCTCTCTACCAGGTCTTACCCGAGAGAAGACGCTGCGCCAGTGCTGGGTGAACAAGGTAACGCAGACATCTAAAGGAAGACTCCAGTGCTGTTAGTGCCTTTCACACCCTCCTCATGGTGGCCATATGAGGGATGAAAACTGGTTTCACACCAGCATTTGCTGACAGCAAAATATAATGAAAACCAATTCTATGAAACAATGCCGACCGCGGACTAATTGGCATTTTATGTCACCACCCTGGGGATCGTAAGATTTCAATTTAGCAGAGCTAATCAAGGCATTGATCGCCTTCCCTCGGAGCCATGAGTTACTCTGAGGGTCCCCTGGCTCTGAATCCTGCATGTGGATTTATCTTGTCGTCTTGTCAAAACCAAAGCCCAGTGGCAGAGGCTGTGAAACTTGTCTTCTAACTGAATTTCAACAAAAGGAAAGAGAAGGAATTAAAATTCAGTGCAGCCCATTGAACTCAAACACTGCTGGTCTCCTGGCAGTCTCCTTCATCATTGTCAAGTGTAGCTGAGCCCTTTGACTTTACATCTTAGGTGAGAGCACATAAGGAATGGCAAACATAAGGGGACAGGAGGACATGGCTGTGGAGGACAGGAGGACACAGACAGATGGATACTCCAGAAGTTCTACAGACCTACTCTGTCTGTAGTGCTCCACACCATGACATCCCAGCCATCAGTCCAAGCTCACCCAGAAACTTTCTCCACAGTGAGATATGAGCTGTTCTTGTCTAAGTGTTGAGCCCCAGATTTTCAAAACCATAGACATTTTAAACTGTCCAACACATTCTGGTGTTGGTTGGCAAGAAAGGCATGTCCTCAGCTGTGGGTCTCACCAGGGATGTGGTGGGTGAAGCAGCACAACCAGTTGAGCTGGTAGCTCAGCAGAAACCCTTCCCTGGTGGTTTGCACCACTTGCTAAGGTCCTCAAGAGCTGCTGCTGGAAATGTCTATATGTGCTGTGACTTTGAACAGAGCTGGCCGGGCGGAGCGTCTTCTGCAGACCTGTTGCACGTCTCAGTTTAATCCTTGAGATTAGAAAAAACTCATGATAGACCTCTTCTAGGAGCTTCATCTCTCCTCCAAATATTTGGTAAGGAGCCCCACAGCGGTGCTGGACTGAAGGAAGTTGTTTCACACGCTGGTCACGACCTGCCGCTGCTCTTTGCCTCTGTGTAACTACAACCAGTGCCACCACACTTGAGTTCTTAAACTTCTGAGTCAGTTCTGTCTAAACATCGTGTTTGGCAAAGCAATCTCGGGCATCTCCTGCCTTCAAAGGTTGGGGATTTTCACTGCAGGAACCCCAGAAGCTGTAAAAGCCTTAATTTTAATAAGAATCAGGGTCTGGAAAAAGCAGCAGAGACACTAATTTTCCTTGTGCGGGCTGGGGAAGTGCCTGCTTCATTCTGCTCTGGATTTCCTCAAGTGTCAGCCTGCTCCCACATCACCCTCAGACCTGCTTGCTCCATGTCCTGGGAACCAGAAGCAAAAGAAGACACCACAGAAACTTTCAATAGATTTCCCTTCTGTTGGCTCTGATGTGAATCACAGCATGACAGAGTGTTAGGGGCTGGGAGGGATCTCCAAAAATCACCCAGTCCGACCACCCTGCCAGGGCAGGATCCCCTAGATCAGGTCACACAGGGCTGTGTCCAGGTGGTCTCCACAGCACAAGACTCCACAACCTCTCTGGCAGCCCATTCCAGGGCTCTGTCACCCTCATCATAAAGTTTTCCCTGATCTTTAGGTAGAACCATCTCTGCTCCAGGAGCTGCTCTGCTCCTCCTGCTCCCACCTGCTGCAGAGCTCCAAGGAAGCACCAGCATCTCAAAAAGTCTCCAGAGCTGTGTTTTGCTTCCCTTGTCTCCACACTGCTCCAGTCCAGGGCACAGAAACACAACCAGTCATGCAAAAGAAACACAATGGAAACAACCCCAAGAGCCAGATGCTGCAAAGCAGGGAGGAGAAGGTGCTTGAGCAGGTCCACGGCTGCTCTGCTCTGCTCAGCAGGTACGTGGGCAGCTGGGAGCCAGAAAGTAGGTCCAAGGTAATGCAGTTAAAAACAAACCCCCAGTCCCTTCCCCAGGGTTGTTGTTTTCTCGTGTGAGGTTACTCAGGAAGTTTGCCGCAGGATACACCGATGACCTCCGCTCGGGCAATCGCGTTAATGCTTCACTTACCTTTTCTCCCACAATTAGCGGCGTGTTTCCTCCCTGGGAATCTGGCCTGGGATGCAGGTTTCCTGTGCTGGGGAGCTGCTTAACCCTTTGGGAGGTCCCATGTCCCAGCCCCTTGGGGTTGTCCATAGGCTGGTGGAGCTGGGGTGCAATCCCATGGGCAGGAGGAAGGGTGCAGGTGGGGCTACTTCACGCTCCAGGGGGAAGATCAGAGCCAGAGCAAGGTGGGATGGGGTGTCCTTGGAGGCAGGGTTCCATGGCAAGGTTTGGGGAAAGAAGAAGAGGAAATGGGAGAAAGGATGAATGGAAGAAGCCACCACTGGTTGACATCTTCAGACAGAAAGCAAAGCAGCACTTCAGCTGGGGGATGGAGGGAGATGGAGAAGCCTAAATCCTTGGGATGAGGTCAGGTTAATCCTTTTTCTGAAGTCACCTGAAGGAGAATGGCCATGATGGAGATGCAGACAAGGTAGGAGATGGGCTCAGCCCTCAGCAAGAGGCACCCAAATCCCAGAGGAACTTGGGGTATGAGAGACATGGTCCAGGAACAGTCTGAGCTGCTCAGCCCTCCCAGCTCATCGAGTTGAATCCCTTTGGGATCCCTCTGGACTCAGTGGCTGCCAGCAGTGCTGGACTCAGTTATCCATGAGGATAGGAAAGGAAGGAACAAATAATGAAAAAGGAATCTTTTTCAATTGTAAAGGTTTTCAGTAAAAAAATAACCCCAGCTCAGAGGCTGTGTGGGGTGACTGCGGAGGCCAGCTGTGGCAGGGGGACTGGACTAGATGACCTTTCCAGGTCCTTTCCAGTCCCTGATGATTCTATGATCCATTCCAGAAACATTCACTTGGATGCAAAATAAAGATTCCTTAGCCAGAAAACCAACCTCACTGTGGAAGGCCCTCTATGGAAGGAGCACAGGTGACTCCTCAGCAAAGCTTCTGCTGTGTCCCAGGAGCTGCTCTGTCCTGTTTGCTCACTGGTACCTTGCAGCCTTAAATTAATTACTCATGGCCTGGGAGGTGGCAATCACCAAGCACATCCCACCCAGGTGTTCCAGCCCCAAACACACCCTGCACCAGAGCCAGGCCAGATTCTTACCCTCCATCTCTGCACTTTCTGGGTCCATCCACTGTGAGAAGATCCCTGGGGCTCCAATGGCTCCTACTATCTTGATTTAATTGCCCTTTGGAGCTGGAGGGGGGCCATGGGTGCCACGACAATGGCTTGTAAACAAGCTCTGGAAAGAGCGACTCACTTGCTGAGCCATTGAGGATGTTGTTTATATGTTAGATCCTGTTTTCTTCCTCCAGCAAAGTGCTTCTGCTCCCAGGTGCATCTCCCGCGGCTCCCTGCCACGCCAGGGCAAGAGATGGCTTCCTGCCACTGTGACCCTACAGGAGAGGCCGGGCTCAGCAAGGGTTACCTCCTCCTTCTGGCATGGGACAATGGTTGGGCAACAAGGGCCCCAACCATGGGCCAGGGCTGGCTGATGCTGCAAGGCCATGAGGAAACGCATCATCTCTGTGGTGGTGAGAGCAAGACCTGGGTTGAGCGCGATGGATGTTGCTGTCTCACCCAGGTTCCTCCGGTCCCTGTAGGGCTCTGGGCACCCCTCATAAGGGACTAGAGGGAGCAAAGTTAAGAGTCCAGGGAACCTGGGGTGGAAAGGGATATCGTCACCACAAGATCTTCTATGGGTCACTGCTTACTGGCCAGCTCATAAGAAGCCCTCAGGAGCTGATGGTGGGTGTGCAGAGAAGTCCCTGATGCTGCAGAGGCATTTTCCACAGGTGTTAGTCTTGACAGTGCTTCAAAATGATAGAAAATGGGACATTTTTGCTGCAGCTGCTTTGCAGGAAGATGCTGACTTGGGGGGGACAGGGCAAAGCAAGATTAATGCTTCTCATTTTACCCCAAGAGAGAGAAGGTTTGAGCCTGTGTGAGTGACATGCCAGTGCCACGCATGGGGACTCAGTGCTGCCACCAGCCCAAAGGGCTCTTGCTGCAGCTTGTGATGCCCAGGAGGGGCATCTCTGGGGGTGGGAACCCCCCACCCCTGCCTTCAGCATCTACAACCTCACCCATGGCCTGAGGACGCTGCCCGGGCTGACACGTCCCCTGGTCAGGGGAGGGGAGATGGGAACCGGGAGCGCAGCAGCTGCCAACATGGGAATGTTTGAACAAGGAGCGAAACCTCATTTAAACAAATAAATAAACAAGCTGACATCCTCTGGGCCCAGGTTTATGATAATAAAAACAGAGCGCACAGCTTGTGGGAGGAAAATACATCGTGTATTTTCACATCTCCCGTTTCCTCCTAGACCGTCGCAAGAATTTCCTCCAAGTCCATCACTTCCTCCTGACATTTTTTGAGCTCAGGAATCCATATCTGAGCCCGCTGCCCTCTCCTTGACGAATGACGCAGGAAGAAGCAGCTTTGAAGGATGCTCCTCGCAGCCGGAGTTGCTTTGAAGTGCTCGAGGCAGGGCAGAGACAAAGCAGAGCTGGGGGTGGGAGCCCACCACGTCCCAACCTGGGATCTTCCCCCTTTTCCAGCCTCTAGAGAAGATCATTTACCCCCATGAGGGTCTTCTCCAGCCTGGCCCTTCCTATTGTTGTCCCGGAGATTTTCAGCTGTGTCCCCAGTCCTGAGAAGATGCGATGCAGATGGACCCTGCACTTGTACCTCCAACTGAATCCATCCCATCTCTTTATTTGCATTAAAATCCTCTCTTGCATTTTGCAAGTGAGGACTGGACAGAAACATCTTCACCACATGGATGCTTCAGGCTGCGGCAATTAAATCACTGCAAAACCATCATTCAGAACTGGGTAAACTGAGGCACCAAGCAAGAGACTTGCTTTTCACCCCCGTCCAGACCCATCATGGAGTCTCAGACTCCTGGAGCTTTGTTAGTGTTTTCACGGGATGGTGCTTAGAACTGCCTGTGCTTTCAAAAAGTGAGGGGTGAAGCATTTTCCTGGCACCCCAGAGCTCCTCATTCATGAGCAGCGCTTGGTTATTTGCACTTGATCGCGAATGAGCTCCAAAAACTAATGCGAAGGCTACGATGACAGTAACCAGGTTGCAGTGATGGGAGCTGGGATATCCTGGAAAGCCCCAACTGCCCTGAAAATGAGTTAAAAAAAAAAAAACAAAGGAAGAAGCAGCTGGCTGTAAGTGCACACCAGTCCCTTCCATACAGAAGTGCACAGAATCACAGAACATCAACGACTGGAAGGGACGTCGAAAGATCATCCAGTCCAATCCCCCTGCCAGAGCAGGGTCCCCTAGATTAAGTTGCTCTAACTCTGGCTCCAGCCAAGCGAAGTTACTCGTTTTTCCCAGGGAACTGGGGTAATCTGGGCACCTCTGCCCTAAAGCAGTGACCTCCAGCTTTCACCTCAGGGCCATGTCCCCAGGGCAGTGCCATTCACACTGTGCCAGCTCCCTGAGCCTGAGAGAGAGACCCAGCGGTAGTATCACAGGGGGAAAAAAAGAGTCAAGTCACCTTGGGAAGAGAATGCTTCCCATTTTTTGGCTCTCAGAGGTGTCAAAGGAAGCAATCTGACGTCGAAGGGCCGGAAAAAAACAGCTTCTTGGCTGCTGTGGCTCATGTATGGCGAGGTCACTTAGAAAGCTATCAGTGGCTTAAAAATAAATGCAGCATGGAGGCTGCCATTCAGCGATATCCTGTATCCGAAAGCTGCGAGGGCTGTAAGCAGGAAGAAACTGGAATGACCTTCCCTCTCCCAGACCCCAGTCCCCAGTCCCTCTTCATTATTTTTTTATTTGATTCCTTTTTCACGGTCCTGGCAGTAAGTCACTGGCATTTCTGCCTTCAGATGGTCGGGCTTCATCCAAAATAAGCCAGGGGATGGGATGAGGAGGGTGATGGCCGGCTGGGTGCGTTCCCTGTGCTCCCACTCACCTCCACTGTGGTGGTGAGCTGCTCTCACAGCAGCACCAGCGGAGTTGCTGTGTGAGGTTCTCATGCTCCCTGCAGCTCAGTGCAAGGAAATGGTTGTGCTCTCTCCTGCCCTTTGAACTTCACCTTTTTATCACCTTCCTAACTCCAGCTGGATCCTCCAACCTCCATCAGATGTGAATGGTGGGTCAGGCAGGGCCATAAGCAGACCCCTTTGGGGAAGAAGTCTCTGCGTAGAAGCTTTTGGGCACTAAAGTGTCATGAACTAAACCAGCTCTTGACCCAAATGCTCCTGATCTAAGAAGACACCAGGATGTCAGTTCAGCTCCATCACCCAGTAGAACCAGGTAGCAGCTGGGTGCTGGGAGAATCGAGTGTCCAGGCTCACGTCTCCTCTCCCTTGGAGTAAAATCAAAAGCATCAGCCATGGGTTTACTAAAGCGGGTCTGTCTGCTGCGCTGGCACATTAAAGCTCCTGCTCTCCCTGCTCTGTTCCTGCCCAAACGCTCTCAGGATGTCACCCAACGGTAGTGATGAGGATCCCCAAGGTGAGAACCATTAGGCGGATTATAAACCAGTTTACATTTTCCCCTGAGAAAATTCAGACTACAGGAAAGAATCGACACCCAAACAGAAAAAGCAAGAGGAAGATTTATCTCTCTTCTTCTGATTAAAGGATCAAAACCAGCCGTGATGTCAAATGCGATGGAGCCCACAATTCCCTTTTGATGTCTGCAGGAAGGAAAGAAGATGCTGAGAACTTTCTCAGCTCTGTGGTCTCCAAGCCTTTATTTCCACGTCCAGGGTCAAGAGGTGCTGGAAAGAAAAATAAAGTCCAACTGGGAAATAAGAAGTTGAAAGAGCTTTTTCCTTCCCTGAGGCCACTGAGCAGGAGTGGGATGGGCAGGCAGGTGCCTGGGGAAGTGGTGAAGTCCCCATCCCTGGAGGTGTTGAAAGACAGACTGTCTGTGGCCATTAGTGCCGGGGTGATGTTAGGTCCTGGGCTGGGCTGCGTGAGCTCAGAGGGCTTTTCCAGCCCATCCTCATTCGTTCTGGGATACTGTGTGGTCAGGCCTGGGGCAGAGCACAAGGGTGCTGGAGCCACAGTCAATTCTCTGTGCAGCACCTGGCTGTGCAAACTCCTGAAGGAACCAGAAAGATCAAACCAGCATCGGGTGCTGCCGTGGGTCGACCTGAGTGTCCCCAGCGTGCCCCATCGAACCACACTGCACGCTCCTGCAGCACCGGTCACAGTGGATTGAAAGCCCTAAATTTAGTTGGACCATCTGCGAGCGGTATGTGAGGTATTTAAGGGCCTATAATTTTAGCCTGAGCATAATTGTGAGACATTTTTGACGGCGTTATATCTGGGGCTGCGCGATGCCAGATATTTTCCACGGTTATTCATGCAGATCTTTAGATGAGTTAGCAAGAGCCTGCAGTCATCCCTCTCCAGGGTCCGTCACATGAGGGGAGAGAGAAGGCAAAGCTGAGTTTTGCTTTTTCCACCAGTTGGTGTTTGTGAGAGAAGCTCTCAGGCATCTGCTGGAGTGGGGAAAAGAAAAATCCCCGGCTTGGCCAGGATGGCTCGGAGCCTGCTGCAACTGGAACAGCTCCTGTCCATCACCAGAGTAAACACAAATAAATCCGTCCATTGAACAAGCCAAGAAATTTAGGGAAATTTTTGTCTGCTCACAGATCTTCTACAAACAAAACAAAACAAAAAAACCCACCCAAAAGGGGCTGCTGAGGCCAGGCCAGTGACTGGGGTGAAGCAGCAAGAGCTGCCTTGAAGTCAACGGGCTAATGGGGAGCAGCTGAGCAGAGCTGGCTTTGAGGTGCTGGTGAGTCACTGGGTGAGTTCTGCTAGTGGAACCAATCGCTGCCCTCCCCATAGCCATGAGCAACCAGCACATGCCTGTCTGTTGGGGCAGATGGCCATGCCTGGAGCCCAGGAGCAGCTCGGAAAAATCCTCTGCAAACCACTTCTGCCCTGCAGCTGGATTTGCTTTCAGCCAGGACAGTCATTCCTGCTCACAACCCGCTGAGACCTTCCTTCTGCAGGGATGGATAACACAGCTATTCATTTCTGTGCCACACTCTGGGCAGCTTCAGGATCTCCCCTCTGGCCACCTCTGCACGGCAGGACCAGCCCCAGTGCAAACAGGCAGCTTCCAGGGGCTCCTGGAATTGCATCGGGGTGAGGATCACTGGGGCGCTGCTCACTCGGTGCAATCAGCTCAGCGCTGTGCAAGTGTTTTCCTGCCCAGAGCATCCTCAGGGGTTGTTCTAAACAGCTTCTGTAAACAGCTTTGTGCCTTTTCCTAGACTGAGGCATCCAAGTGAGCATCTCCTGCTGCAGTCCCCCAACCCCATGGCTCAGGCTCCCACCCCTCTGATGATGCAAAGAATCTTTATTTTTACAAGCACCTTTATTTTCACACCCTACTGGAGGATCCCTCCTGGCGGAGCCACTGGCTCTCAGTGAGTGCCCTTGCTAGACAGTGTTTTCACTTGTGTCATCTTCAATCAAGTCACAGCCAAAATGCTGACTGGGTCGGTTTTCCTTTACTGGCCAACTCTCCGCGCCGTCGCCGCTGTAAGCGCTCGCGTGCCTGGTTAGAGCTGACTGCCTGTGTTGTCTTAAAAAATTCCTTCATGCCAGCTTGAATTATTCTGGGTGATGGAAAAGCCACTCGGAGAGCTTCGGGGTGCTGCTTCCCACAGCCTGGCACACGCCAGGGCGACAAAGAACCTTTAAATCCCACCCACAACCTGTGATCATAAACGCTTCAGCCTCCAGCAAAGAAATAAACATTAAAGAAACCCAAAAGAGCTTTAAAAGGGGAAGATGTGGTGCTCCTGGGGCTTGGCACAGAGAGAAATTGTGGCCAACACTGCAAACAGGCATGAAAAGCCATGAGCTGGGCAGGGAGGGACCACAAAGGAGAGATGGGGGGTGTGAAAGAGCATCCCCCAACCCCAGACCAGATGCCCTAAACGTAGGATCTGCAAAGTCCAGATGTGAAGTTTGCTGCAAGGACTTGATGATCTTAAAGGTCTCTTCCAGCCCAAATGCTTCTATGATTCTCAGTTTTTCAGTGCCAGCACTTCCTAAACAACCCTGGGCAGGATGAAGAGGCACCAAGGTCCTGGGAGGACAGCAGAGCCACATTCTCCTAGGAGAAACAACTGAGCTTTTCACTCTGTTCTGATTTCCTCCTCTTGTCCCCCTCCCTCCTTCTTTTCATCTTCTTGCATTTCAGGAGGGAGAGGAGGAGGAAGGAAGGAAGGAGGGAAGGGGTAATTTTGACTGATGACAAGGAAAGCATTTGGTGTCAACTTCAGCCAGCTTTTTGTCAGACACTCAGCACCCACCAGCTTTTACCCCAGCCTGGGGAGGTTCATCTTACCCTACTACCTGCAGAGTGTTTAACAGGCTGAGTCCATCCCCCCAGCAGGTCAGAGTTTTCCATGAAAAGGGGGAAATCTGTGGCTTGGTTTGGTTTTTTTTTTCATTAGCAGGTTGGGGAGCAGCTCAACCGAGCTGGCCCCACATTGTGGAAAGCAGCAGCAGCTCAGATGAAGGAAAACAAAACCTGTCACATGGACAGGCTTGGAAATTCCCATTTTGGCTTTTGTACTGGAATATCTTCAATAGGGGATAAAAGGAGAATGTAGCTCTGCAATGTTTATGCTGATAAGAGACCAGAAAGGAGATAGGAAAAGGCTGAAGAACCACAACTACATCGGGGGGACTTAATGCAACAGGCTCCAGCCCTAAGAATGGATTTTAACAAAAAACACCAGAAAAGCATCAGTGATGAGGAGCTGGTCCAGCTCCCACGGGTCTGAAATCAGACCCACAAGTATGATGAAGAGAGTGCAGCATCTCCCTTATGTGCAGAGGATGAGGGAGCTGCGTCTGTTCAGCTGGAGGAGACTGAGGAGTGACCCCATTAATGGTTATAAATATGGGGAGGGTGAGTGTCATGAGGATGGAGCCAGGCTCTGCTCAGGGGTGTCCAGCAATAGGACAAGGGGCAATGGGTGTCAGCTGAAGCAGAGCAGGTTCCATGGAAACATCAGGAAAAACATTTTCCCTGTGAGGGTGACAGAGAAGGTGTGGAATCTCCTTCTCTGGAGACTTTCAAAACCCACCTGGCCATAAACCTGTATGACATATTCTAAGTGACCCTGCTCTGGCAGGTGGGTTGGACTAGGTGATGTCCAGAGGTCCCTTCCAACTCCTAACTTTCTATGTTTCTGCGTGATTCTGTAAAACTACCCTCTGAGAGGGGTTGAGCCTCTGTTTTGACGTCACTCAACCCCCTGTGGCCCCTCCAGCTCAGCTCACAGGGTCCCTCTTAACTGAGCCATGGCCATCTGTATCAGCATCTCCTCACTGATGATGACCTAGGAAAGGGATGATCACCCATGATCAGCATGAAGAGCCATAGAATCATACAATCATAGAGTCACAGAATCATAGAATCACAGAATCATAGAATGGGTTGGGTTGAAAGGATCTCAGAGACCACTGCCATGGTTCCAACCCCCTGCCATGGGCAGCGACACCTCTCACCAGACCAGGTTGCCCAGAGCCCCAGCCAGCCTTGCCTTGGACACTGCCAGGGATGGAGCAGCCACAACCTCCCTGGGCAGCCTGTTCCAGGGCCTCAACACCCTCATGGTGAGGATGATCACCTCTGGCGTGAGATGAGTCTCAGCTGATAACACACTGTGCAAGAAAGTACCAAGAGGAAGCTGAAGCAGCTGAGAGGAAGGACAGTTGTCAGCAAGGAGTCATCCTCAGCACATGAATCACAGCCATCAGCACAGACATTTGTCTGCATCACAAATAACAGCCCTCCTGTTGCTGACTAGAAACTATGAACTTCTGAAAACCCAACTGCTTTCTGTAATTGATGTCACACCTGAGGCCCCTGCGCTTGGGAATAAAATCAGTTCAGGCTGGTTTCAGATTCATCTTCAGGCGGTTTCACTTCGGATGTTTTATGGATAAAAAGTAGTTTGTGAACATTTTAAATTTAAATACATTTTAAATATAAACATCCTTTAACTGTATTTATAACCACAGGGTTCCATGGATATATTTTTATCAATTCATAGCTCTTTTTTTATCATTTCAGTTGTTGGTTTAGAGACGATTGCTTTGAGTTTGGATTTTGTTGTTGTTTGGGGGGGGTTCTTGTTGTTTGCTTTTTTTGTTCTAAGTTAGGATGAACAGAAGGACACAGTATCTGGTGGAGTTGTCTGAGCTTGTTGTTAAAACCTACCTTGAGGCTCCCAAGATTGTTATCAGGGACAGAGGATTAGAATACAATTATTCACCACTCGCCGATGCAAGAGTCAACACCCTGGAGGGATCCAGTTCCATCCAGAGGGACCTTGCCAGGCTCGAGATGTGGGGTCCTGCAAACTGCATGAAGTTCAACAAGGGCAAGGGCAAGGCACCAGAGTTGAGGCAATCCCATGTATGAATACATACTGGGAGGAGAAAGGACTGAGGACAACTCTGAGGAGAAGGACTTCGGGGGGGTGGTGGAGCAGAAGTTGAACAGGAGCCATCAGTGTGCACTGGCAGCCCAGAAAGCCAACCATGTCCTGGGCTGCATCAAAAGAAGCAGTGACAGTGGGTCGAGGGAGGAGATTCTCCCCTTTTCCTCTGCACATCTGGAGTACTGGGTCCAGTTCTGGAGTCCCCAACATCAGAAGGACACAGAGCTCCTGGAGCAGGTCCAGAGGGAGCAACTACAATGATCAGAGGGCTGGAGCAAGTTGGGGTTGTTCAGCCTGGACTCCTACATGATCTTAGAGCAGCTTTCCAATCTCAGAAGGGGGAGAGGGCTTTTGACATGTAGTAGGGTAGTAGTGAGAGAACAAGGGGAAAGGGTTCCAGACTTGAAGAGGGGAGATTTAGGTTGGACATGAGGAACAAATTCTTTGCTCTGAGGGTGGAAAGATGCTGGACCAGGTTGCCCAAGGAAGTTGTGGCTGCCCCATCCCTTCAGTGTTGAAGGCCAGGTTGGCTGGGGCCCTGAGTAACCTGCTCTAGAGAAGGTGTCCCTGCCTTTTCAGGGGGGTTGGAATTGGATGATCTTTAAGGTCCCTTCCAACCCTGGCCTTTCTATGATTCTAACCCAGCTTCTATGTCCCATGTGGGATCACACTCAGCGAGGAAGAGCCTTACGGTTAATCACTCAGAATGATTCCTTTGTGCTTTACAAGGTACTGAGGGGAGAATCCCCAGGGAGAGGTTACACCCTGAGGACGTTGCTGCTCTGGTGCCAAAGTGCCAGGATGAAACCAGTGACACCTTCCCACAGCAGTGATGGAAGCATCTCTGCAGTGCCTGGCACGGCCAGGGCTCTGCACAGCTCTCCAGCTCCAAAGTGATTGACCATGAGGACTTAGCACCTGAATGACTTCTGCAGGTGTGGGCAGATGTGGTCCTGCACCATGGCCAACACACAAGAAAATGGATCCTAATTCCTTCACATTAATCCCTCTACGGAAAAAAGACTTTGTGCAGTGCAAGCAGAGAGGGAGAGGGGCTGAGAGCTGCCCCTGGATGGTCTGTCTGTATCAGAGAGAGAGGTGTGGGACAAAACGCAGTGGGGATGGCACTTTATAAACCACCTCATGTCCCACAAACCACCCCATATCCCATAAAGCATCCCATAAACCACCCTATATCCCATAAACCATCCCATTCAATACCATGAACTGCAAGACTACCAAGAAGGAGAATATTCCCTACCAAGAAGCTGCACGCCCGAGCGTCGAAGTGTTTGCGACTCATTTCTCCCCCTCAGCCGCTCAAGCGGCTGTGAGAGAAGTCCCTCTGTCATCACCCAGGTCCCTTTCCCAGGGCTTCGAGGGAAATGTTTTCCTAAGCCTGTGCGATGGGGAAGTGCATCCAGCCGTGGATGTGATAACTGTCGGGACTGCTGCTGGCGCTGACCTCGTTTGCTGCTGCTGTAAAGGAGCCCAGTCCCCTTCCAAGCACAATAAATGCTGCAACCACCGGCCCCGCAAGTCTCTCTTCTAATTAAAGGCTTCGGGTATGGATATTCCAAGAGCTGCTGAGATCCGGTGGAAGTGGGACAATGTAAACACCTTGGAAAATGCCTCCGTTTCCAAATGACTTCCCCACATTAAAAACTGCACAAGCTGAGCCACCAGTCCATTGGCCCTTGCTCTGCTGAGCTATAGGGGAGATGGAAAAATCCAGCACGTTCCTTCATTTCTGATCACTGCTGACCAGCAGTGGTCCAGGAACTTGGTAACTGACAGCTGTTATTTTCTTCTCCAGCTCTGGGACAGAGGAGTCTCTACTACTGCTACTGGTTCCTGCCCTATTGCACCCCAATTTCATGCTCTGGGATGGGGTGTAGGACCTAAAAAGCAGAAGGATTTCTTGCTCTGTGGACAACACAGGCATGAAATATCTGGAAAAACTGTGGATTTTCCTCTCCTGGAGAGGCTGGGACCTTGGGCCCTTCAGGAGCAGTAAAAACCATCCTGCACCCTGTGACATTATGTTCCATCCAAGAATCCCTGAGGGCTTTTTATCCTCATTAATTAAACCCCACACACTGCCTGGGAGGTGGATATGGGTTATCCATCTCAATTACATTGGGAAAGGGTAATTGGATCCTTGGACCTCACAGAGCCAAGCTAGCAGGTACTCTCCCATTCCTGCCAGGCTCTCAAATAGACTGGGACCCAGTACCATTTTCTCTTGAACCCCATCACAGACCACACAGAGGAACCAAGTGAGCGATACCAAGGGTCAAAAACAACCAACCAACCTCTCCTGCCTGTATCCATCGCCTGCTTCCCTTCTTCCCCTCTTATTATTCTTAGTATCCAGAAGAGAGGAAGAAAATAAAAAGCATTTAAAGGCAACACGAAACCACCCCGCAGTCCCAACGAGGAAATAAAAATGGATGTTGCAGGCTCATGTGTTCTATACGTTTCCAAATATTTCCATCTGCTCCTGAAATTTCCATTAGGACTTGCCAAGAAGCCTTACAGAATTGTTAACATGATGGTAAATTTAGATTCTTTTTATGGAGAGATGTTTTCCCCACCCTCTCCAAAGTCTGGTATCAATTTGCTCTGTCACTGATAAGCCAAAGGTATTGCTGAATTTGCCCTTTTGCCCTGCTCGTGGGCTTCAAACAGGCAAAGCCACTTGCTGGGATGGGGATGGGAGCAGAGAGGCAGCACCCACGCAGGCACTTGATCCAGCTTCACCCCTTCATCTGTCCCCTCCATTATCCCAGTATAAACCAGAAATACCTGGCAAGAAAATGATGGGCCACGTGTAGCTGGTTTCCTTGATCATCACCCCATCTACTCCTTCTCCAGCTTGGAAAGTCCCAAAGGAAGGTCGGAGGCTGTTAGTGAATCCTGCCCAGCACCTCCCTAATTAACACCTCGGTGCTAATGAGGTCTCAGTGCTAATGAGGAGGTCTCTGTGCTCAGGAGGACTCAGGGCAGCTCTGCCTGTAGCTGGAGAAGGGTAGAAAGTTGAGCCGCACATGTGTCCCCATCACTTGTTGATGGTGTCTCCATCATTTGGTGGCTTTGGAGGGAGCAGTGAGGTGGAGAGCAGAGGGAGAACATCACTCAAGAGTGATGGAAGCCAAAACAAAAGAGCAGGATGGGCTGTGGAAAGCAAGGAGAGGCCATAGCGTATGGAAATATCTGGCACCAGTGCCCCCAGGCTGCTGCTGCCACCTCGGTGGATGCACTTGAGGATACTTCTATGTGCAGGGATGCCCTGTAGGAATTTGATTCAGATGAATTTATGTCATTGGGCTGTTTCACTGAGGATGGTTCAATCAAAATACTGTTGATCTTCCAGTAAACCAGTATATTCTGTACCCTGGAAAGTGCCTTTTGGGTTCCTCTCAGATGTCTGCCCCACTCGGTGAATTAATAGTGGCGTCACTCAGGGTTTGATCAACCTGTTGTTAGAGTAACGGAGCAAGAGCACAGCGAGTGCTCTGCAAAATGGTTTTAAAGCAGCTGCTCTCTGTGACCAGTTAATAACAGTCCTGTTCCCACAGCAGAGCAAATAAGGGCCATTTTCCAAAGGAGGCACTTCACTTAGAGCCATTACAAAGAGCACAAAGGGCTGCCCAGTTCTCCCACAGCAGGACTGGTGCTGAAGGACCAGACTTCCACAACCTGTTGTTCTTTGCATCTTGAGACAGACCCCCTGTTGCTTAGGCCAGCAAGATCCCAGCTAGGACCTGAGTTTCTGTGCAGCACCAGAGCCCTTCCCACAGCTCTCCCTGCCCTCCTGGCAAAAGTGCTCCATTTCAGAAACTTTTCTCCGTGTGGAGAGGGATGATGCTTCTGTCCTGATCCCAGGCTGTTCTGCCAGGCTGTGGCCCCAGTGACCCTCCGTGGCCTGGGATTAAATTAACTGCACCAGGGCTGATCAGCAAAATCCCCCTGCAAAGGCACAGAATCACAGAAAGTTAGGGGATGGAAGGGACCTCGGAAGATCACGCAGATCATCAGAGCACCCTTATGGACACATGCAGTCATGAGTAAAACCCAGCTATAGCACCTAGAGAGGCAGAACTGCTGGGTGGGCAATGGAAGGGCACTATCATGCCCCGAGGGATGCTAGAAATCATCACCATTCATCTGAGTTTTACCCTAGTTCACCTTCCTTAAGGGAGAGCTGCAAGCCTGTGCTCTTGGGTGAACAACACACCAACAAGCTCATGGACGGGGGAATTAAAGATGTCTCTTTTCATCCCTTCTACTGCTAAGATACCCTCTGATGTGCCCCAGAGCCCTTCCCATCTTGGGGGAAGCTACTTCCCCTTCAGCAGCCAGGCTCAAGCTGAGAGGGCAAAGCACAACAACCCCTGTGGCTGCTGTTCCCATGCAAAAGAAACCTATTTGAGCTCTTCCTAACCCTTTCCCTGCATGTACGCTCGTAATTCCTTCCCGATGAAGTTCTTCCTTGAGAGCAGCATCCTCCACTCAGATCCCGTATGGGGAGCTCCCGTGCATTGCCACCTGCAGCCAGACTGCAAAAGAGCTGCGGTCAGGATCGGCTGCTAAAGCTCAGCCTGGGCACATCCAAATCCTGAGACCCCATGGAAGTGATGGGCGTTTAGCCTCATCCCATCCACAGGTAAGTTAATTACCCCCCTTTACTCCAAACTTCAGAGCTCTGATCAGCGATGTGAGGAAACAGGAGATTGCCATCCTTCATTCAGCTTCTCTTAGTCAAACTTTGGTGTTAAACATGGGGTTTAATATTTTCCTGCTCATTTTGAGACCAAAAGGGTGCTAAGTACAGGCAGGGACCTCCAGCAGCTCCTGGGTCCTGCTGAGGAGCTGAGGTTTATGCCACCCCACGTTTTAAATAGTTTTTATCTGAAGCACTTCATTCTACTGTATTTCTGAAGCCTTAGCAACTGCGCTTTTAGCCAGACCTTAATTCTTTTTAATGTTTAGGTTTTTTTTACATTTAATAAAACAAGAAAGATTTAAATAAAAAATAAATATGTCGTTTTCCTAAGAGACAAAGAAAAAACCCACCTTCAATCTTATTTGCCTGAAGAAAATGTCAGCATCCGAACAGATGGGGAGTTTTTACCGAAAGACGACTGTTTTGCACAGAAACCGTTCCGTTTCAAAAACCTCACATAAAGTTTCATCTATTTCAGAAAATCTTGGACTGGGGGTTATAAATTCAAAATCAAAACACAGACATTTCCTACGTCGGAGCTTATAAATGCTGCTTTACAACATTTTCTGGGGCCTTAACGAGAGCCATGCGACCCGAGTTCCCTGCTGTAGGAAACAGCCGAGGGCACCTGTTCTGATTTTACAGGTTTGTTTCTTAACACAGAGCCTTGCTTTTCCAGATCTTCACACAGGATGTTATTATGCTCTTTTAATTAAAAAATTACTGGGCTCTTTTGTTCCCCCCTCCCCGTTTTTAATACGCTCTGCACTGCACAACTGCTGTTCCAGTGTCCCCAGTGCTCTCCAGGGGGGATATTTATATTCCCCCTGCAGCTCCCAAATGCTTGGACTCACCCCTTTTCCTCCCTGCAAGCTCTCACATCATTCCTTTGAAAGGGTTTCATCACCACAGCACTGATGCTGTAGCATCATTAAAACACTTTTAAACATATATAAAATATTTTTTAAACCATTTATTTTACTACACCCAGCAAACTAAGACAGTGGCCATAAAGGTATTGGCGGGGGAAGGCTGATACAGCCTCACCAGTTATATAGGAACAGTTTTGGTGTCAGAAGATCTGAGCTCTCTGCTCCTCACAGCTTGGTCCTTGCAATTATCCCCATCTCCAACCCCATCTCCGCCTGTTTGTCCTATTGACAGGGTTGCTAGTGAATACCCGGTAATGGGTTGTAGCCTCCAGCCTTTCTCCCTCTCCAATTTCAGCTCAGGAAAATCACACCAGATGAGCCCCTACACTAAAAGGCTGGGTGGCCACACTAGCACAAGACAGTGGTTCCCTGTAAAGTCATCAGTGGAGCTCATTTGGGTCCTGGGGCACACGGTCCACATGTCAAAGACAATCCCAGGGTGGTTTCTGTCTTGCTCTGTGGTGCTTGACATGGGCTCCAGGTTCAGTTTGCAACTAAATCCATCAGCTGTCAGCACTGGGTGGGCAGTGTGAGGTAGGAAGCACGGTGTCTGTTTGAGGAGCGGTATGGAGAAGTCCTTCACCCCAGGCTGGCTCATGCTGGGAAGGAGCCACAGCATGTCAGGTTGAAGATAGAATCACAGAGCGTTAGGGGCTGGAAGGTCCTCGAAAGGTCATCTAGTCTAACCCCTTGCCCTCAGATCAGATCACACAGGGCTGCATCCATGTGGATTTTGAAAATCTCCAGAGCAAGACTCTCCACACCCTCTCTGGTCAGCCTGTTCCAGGGCTCTGCCATCCTCACAGTGAAAAAGTTTTTCCCTATGTTTAGATGGTACCTCCTTTGCTCCAGCCTGTCCCTTCTGCCTCTTGTCCTGTTACTAGACATCCCTGAGCAGAGCCTGGCTCCATCCTCCTGACACTCATCCTTCCCATATTTATAACCGTTAATGGGGTCACCCTTCAGCCTCCTCCAAGCTGAAGAGCCCCAGCTCCCTCAGCCTTTCCTCATCAGGGAGATGCTCCACTCCCTTCATCATCCCTGTGGCTCTGCACAGGGCCCTTTCCATCAGTTACCATCCTTCTGGAACTGAGAGGCCCAGAACTGGACACAATATTTGAGGCACCATGTCAGGCTGAGGAGCAATACCGAGATGCCCTTCACCATCACGGTGGCTCATGCTGGGAATAAGCCACCACAAGCAATCTCTTCTGGCATTTCAGATCTCTCTGAGCTACCATGAGTCTAACACACATCCCTCAAGTTCTCCATCAAAACCTTCAGCAGCACCTGTTCCATCATCTAATACGTGCATGATTCCAATTGCAGTTCAGCCCTGGCAGGCCCACCACAAGGCTGAGACCTGTAGGGGATGTAACACATCCTTCTTCTAAGTATCTCACAGAATCCCAGAATGACTGAGGCTGGAAAAGCCCTCTGAGCCCATCCATGACCTAACATCACCACAGCAGCCAGACCAGGGCACTAAGGACCACAGGCAGTCTGTCCTTCAACAGCTCCAGGGATGGGGACTCCAGCACTGCCCTGGGCAGTCCAGTCCAGGGTCTGATCACCTTTTCCATGAGGAAGGGCTTCCTAACATCCAACCTAACCCTCCCCTGGCAGCTTCAGGCCCTGCCCTCTTGGCCTCATCTCTTGGTGGGCCAGACAAACACTTGATTCACAGCCCTGGCAGGCTGGGGACATCAACTGACATCTTCCCTCTCCACATGGTCTCAGGTGGATACGTTATTGGGGTTTCTTTTGTCCGAGGAGGTTTACTTTCCTCCAGATTGATCAGATGAACTATGTTCCCAGAGATCAGAGAGTTCAGATGGCAAAGGATCCTCTTACCAGAAGATGAAAGCCAACATAATCAACTGCACGACTTCAAAACACGCAGCTTGTTCTTGTTGGCTGCGCCTACGTTTTCCCTGCAGAGAAGCTGTCGACAATGATTTGATATCAATCCAGTAACAATCCCTGGTTTCTAATAATAATTTGCACTTCAGTGGAAATGTTCATGTGAGGCTCTGAGAACATCTAGCAGATGGTCATTAGCGACAGCTCCCCGGTTCTCCTGCAAGGAAGAGATAACAATTAGGAGCCTTGTTTTACAGCTGGCGAGGCTGAGGTGAGGCTCCGAAAGGTGAAGTAGCTTCTCCTCGTTTTCCACAAGGAGCCAGTGGCAACAGATCTGTGAATGAAGCCCAGGCATCCTGCTGTGATTGCTCCACAAACCCTGTTTCCTTATCTCTTACAGGAAAATGTGGTCGAAGAGGTGAGGCTGGAAAGCGAAAAGCAGATCCCTCAAAGGCAGGACTCATGACACACTTCTGGAAATAAGGAATTAGGTCTGGGTCAATAAACAACTGGAAAACCAGGGGGATGCAATCTGAGAGGCATGTGAAAGAAGGATGGATGGAAAAGAAAGAAGATAATGGAAGGGAGGGGAAGGAAAACAGAGGAGCTCTGACTTTTTATTTCCACTCTTGGTTTCAATCAGCACTGTAAAATTAAAGGTTAGGGCTCTGAAAGAAAGAGGCAAGCGAGCTCCATCTGCTCCCCTGCGGCTGCGTCTAAGGGGTGAGGCTTCGGTCGCCAATGGCCAAACCCTCATCCTTGCGTGTCCAATGCTTCGTCACCCTGCAGCGATGGGGTGCTGCCAGAGGGCATCGCTCATGCCTTGGGTGCCGCAGAGACCTGCCTCGCCCTGGGCAGGGTAGGGAAATGGAGCTGGTGCTCTTGGGAAAAGCGGCACTGCTCAACAGCATCCACACGGCATCCACCACCCACGATCCCCAGTGCTGGCCGGGCTGGGGAGCACTCGCTCCAGCTTCCCTCAGCCAGCAGCAGCAGGGCAGCCGTTGAGCTGGAGGTGTGAGGACGGGCGCTTCGGGGACTAATTTTAGCTTTCAGTTCCACTGTCTTCTCCTTTCTCACCCAGAACGTCTGGACTGCTAATACTGATGGACTGGCTGATAGTACAAACGGCCCCGCTAACACCGCACATACGCGCCGGGGGGGAAGCCAGCCCAGCGAGCTGGCCCGGCGCTGGAGTTTATAAAACAGCCAAATGGAAGCCAAAAGGCTTGAGTTTAATCCCTCCAGTTAAGTCATCTAGATTCCTTCTCGCCACCAGGCATCTGATCTCAATCAATACCTCTTGGCCTTCCTCTCCTAAGCCAGTCGAGAGGCGCAAGGCTGAAGTAATCTGCATGCAAATGCTTTAGTAATGAGTCCTTCAAGAGGGTGGGGTTTTTTTAATTGGGATTTTTTCCCCAAAGGGCTCTAATGTGAAAGCAGTAGGACAAGAAGAGAGGTCTCCTCGTCATATTTACCATCAATCACTTGCTATCGTTCTGCAACAGTCCTCCGTTTACTTCCAATAGCTAGAGCTCCCAGAATCATCTGGAAAGGGGCTTAGGAATATGCTAAAATTAATAGGAATATATGAAAATCAATAGGAATGAGCTAAAATTAATAGGAATATGCTAAAATTAATTGGAATATATTAAAATCAATAGGAATACGCTAAAATTAAAAGGAATATGCTAAAATTAATAGGAATATATTGAAATTAATATNGTTTACTTCCAATAGCTAGAGCTCCCAGAATCATCTGGAAAGGGGCTTAGGAATATGCTAAAATTAATAGGAATATATGAAAATCAATAGGAATGAGCTAAAATTAAAAGGAATATGCTAAAATTAATAGGAATATGATAAAATTAATATGAATGTGTTAAAATCAATAGGAATGTGATAAAATTAACAGGAATATGATGAAATTAATAGGAATATATTAAAAAGCAGTCATTGGGCATTAAAATTGGATGCTTTTTAAGACTGAAAGTACCTCCAGTGTGGCTCTTCCTCTCATTTCTTCACCATGAGAGTGGTGAGAACCTGGAATGGGTTGCCCAGGGAGGTGGTTGAGGCCCCATCCCTGGAGGTGTTTAAGGCCAGGCTGGATGGGGCTCTGGCCAGCCTGATCTAGGGTGGGGTGTCCCTCTCCATGGCAGGGGGGTTGGAACCGGATGATCCTGCGGTCCTTTCTAACCCTGACTGATTCTATGACTTGGTCTAAGTGATCTTGCTGTTGCAGGGGGATTGGACTAAATGATCTTTCAAGGTCCCTTCCAATCCCTAATGATTCCATGATTCTATGATTCATTTGTAGGGCCTGGCAAGCCAAGGATACACAAACAAACAGCTTTACATCTGTACATCTGTACCTTTAACATCAGTGAACTGTTCCTCCCAATCCGTAAGGATTTTATGATTCTATGAGTCCATGAACTGCATCCCTTAGATGCAATGAGTAAGGAGTTTTGCAATGAGCTGCTTTCAGCCTCGCTCCATCCACTTCCAGCACCAAGGGCATCTTGGACTGTTACTACCACATGTGGCTTCACAGCAGGAAACATCAGGGGGATGGGAGAGAGCAGAAATGATGTCTGCACCGGGAAGATCAAAGACACAGTTGGAAAAACCCCGTAAGCATGGCCATACACAGGGATGGTGCTGTTGCAGGTGCTCCTGAGCGGCACAGAGCTGGCTGGAAGAAGCCAGCGCTCACCAGCACGGCAGGAAGACTGGGATTGGGGCTTTGGAGAGCTGCGTTTGTCACATTTGCGTTTGGGAAGGAAATATTCCTGCATTGCCAGAAGGGATACCACAGGAGAAGAGAAAAGAGAAGGCCAAGGAGAAGAGCTCTGTGCTCTGTGCTTGGAATAGCTGTGATCCCACTGTTCAGGGCACAGAGAGGAAGAACAGCTCACATCGAGGAAGTGTCACCTCAAATACTCTGATTTCAGAGTATGTGACACAGTCCCAAGGAACTCAAACAGCGCTGAAGCCAACCTGCAGAGCAAGAGGTGCATTGGAACAGGTTACTGTGAGCTGGACTCACCACCCTGCAGTTCATTTCAATCATCACGGACACTTCTCACCGTGGAGGACAATGCCACCAGTCAGGTCAGTGTGTCCCAGTAAACCGCACAAACCAGAGCTGGATTCCAGACACCCAAGGCTATCCTGAGCACGAAGAGTTGTGGGAGACATCATGCTTCAATTTTATTATCTCTAATGCCTGCAAATTGTTTACCCCTCAGCATCTGATTTTCCCTTATCATCGCTTTCCAGTTTCACCACACACACAGAAAACAAGGGTGTGCTCAGGTACTTTCCACAAGGGCAGGGACACTTCCCTCCAGGTGGTGTTTTCCAAGCCAGACCATCACTCTTGTGCCACGTGAGAGTGTGTTCACAAGTGCTCTACTGCCAAGCAAAGGCAACCCAGCAGCCTCCTCCTCCTCCTCGCTTTGAGGATTGCAAAAAGCCTCTAGTTGCAGATCTATCACCACTGTTAGTACAGAACCCTCAAGGCCAAAGCACTTTGAGACCAAAAGGCAGGATCTGCTGCAAAATAGCTGTTCTGAAGGAAAGAAAGTTGAGGGGAGAGACCTTATTGCTGCCTCCAACTGCCTGCAAGTAGGTTGGAGAGAGGTGGGGGTTGGTCTCTCCTCAAAAGAAGCAGGAGATAAGAAGAAATGGCCTCAAGCTGCCACAGGAGAAATTTAGGCTGGACCTGAGGAAAAGCTTCTCCATGGAAAGGGCCATCAGGCCTTGGCACAGGCTGCCCAAGGACGGGGTTGGATCACCATCCCTGGATGTGCTTCACAGTCATAGAAGCACAAAACATTAAGGATTGGAAGGGACCAGGAATCTGGATCTCAGGGCAAGGTTTTAGCGGTGGGTTGGTATAGGTGGGTTCATGGTTGGACTCAACAAGCTTGAAGGTCTTTTTCAACCTGAACAACCTATGATTCTTCATTTTTTAACCCAATCCCATGAGACTGCTGCCACTAAAGAGTGCCTGGGACCTCACTTCAGCTTAATCTGCATTTCTTGTAGAGGGGTTTTATCTCTAGGGGTGCTCAGAGTGGATTAAGATGGGTGTCTGCAAGTTCTAAGAATCCATTGCCAACCCAACATTGGCCCAAGTCATGTCCAGCTTGAGCAATGCCAATGTTGAAAGGGAACCCAATGAAGGACCGTACAAAAGATGTGCTTTAGGCTGGACACCTGCAAATGTGACACCTTCAAAAAGGAAACCTTCCACCCTGCTCATCTGTGAAGTATTGTCCTGTGCAGGGCTGGAACTCCTGTTGGGACCTCAACCCTCACTCTTCAGTTCCTCGTTTCAACGTGGTGCTGATGCAGGAGGTGACATCGTTGTGCACATGAAACACTGAACAGAATCACAGAACTGCAGAATGATTGAGACTGGAAAAGTCCTCTGAGCCCATCCAGCCCAGACCATGACCTAACAACACCCCAGCAGCCAGACCAGAACACTAAGGGTCACAGCCAGGCTGTCCTTCAACACCTCCAGGGATGGGGACTCCAGCACTGCCCTGGGCAGTCCATTCCAGGGTCTGATCACCCATTCCATGAGGAAGGGCTTCCTAACATCCAACCTGATCGTCACCTAGCAGCTTCAAGCCCTGCCCTCTCATCCTGTTGCTGGTTGCTCAGGAGAAGAGCCCGACCCCAACACTCCCAGGTACCCAATCCTTGCACAGTAGGCAAAGGAGACACAGAGAACAAGACCTGCCATTTCACCAGCTAAAACAATCATTATTAGGAAGCTCAGCAGTGTTTACACGACCGTGTTCTGTCCCAAAGATGCAAACGAATCCTCAGACTCTTCTAGGGGGTTGACAGCTGCTTCCCTACCCTCATGCCCTGTGGTTTTTTTTGTTAATAATTTACTTCTTTTTTTCATCTCAGGGCTTTTGAAATCCATGGGAGGCTGAAGGCAAGAGCTGACGCACTGTAGATGACAACAAGAGGCTCCATTAAACTGCTTTTGGCATCTCGTGTGCGTTCTGTCTTCATCCTCTAAATTTTAAACGGCTGCACTTCGCCCATAAAATCAGTTTGTATTTGGAATTGGTTACAGAAGGATAAGGAAAAAAGAAGAAAGTCCCGATGCATAAATCTCCTGAATGTAGAAGGGTCATTTGATTTGATAAAATAGAAGTAGGGCTCTTAATTCCTTCCTTTTAAACAGAAAATGCACGCACGCCCCACAGCACAGAGCAAACTTGGGCAGCTGGTTTTTGCTCAGGATTCCCAGAAATGGGTCTGTGCCTCTTGAAACTCTGCTCCTCAGACGCTTTTATGGCTACTCCTGTATCACAGGCAGTCCCATCACAGGGGATGCTGTGCTCCAAAAGCACCGAGCCCAGACCACTCTATGTTCTTCTGCGCAGCGCAGCACCAGTTCCACTGCTGAACACTACAGAACATAGGGGGTTTATATTACTGGGTTATTTTCACATTAGGGCTTGGAAGAGACCTCAAAAGATCATCCAGTCCAATCCCCCTGTCACAGCAGGATCCCCTAGATCCAGTTGCACAGGAACACACCCAGGTAGGATTTAAACATCTCCAGAGGAAACTCCACAACCCCCTGGGCAGCCCCGTCCAGTGCTCTGCCATCCTCAATAGGAAGAAGTTCCTTCTCACATTGATGTGGAACCTCTTATTCTAGTTTAATTCAGGTCTGCAACTAGTGCTTTTGCCCTAAATCAAGACCATGGGGTCAGCAGAGGGAGCTGACAGGTTGTTTTGGGCAATTCCTCTAGAAATGGAAGGGTGATTGTAGTTTACATGAGAATGGGGGAAATAGCAATTCGTGTTTCAGTATGACCCAGCCCTGAACGCTTTCGCTCCAGCAAAACACTGCTTGGCTGAGCCTAATAAATTCAGGGTGAAAGCTGGCTCTGCATCATGACAAATGCACGGCCCCAACAGTTAACCTCTGCAGACACGTGGGGCTTAATTGCACATAATAGCGATGCGGCTGGCAGGGGAGTCCAGGGCTGGATCCAGGGAGGAATCCAGGACCCGGTGAAAGACAGAGAGAAGTCCCGTGGCTGTGTTCCAGCCTGTCAGCACTGGGGCCAGCAGCTGCCCAAAACCCACCGCTTGTTCCAGCCACGTCAGGGCAAGGTGCTGAGCACACCGCCAGCTTGTGACCCCGACAGCATTCTGACCCCAGCAGCCCAGACCCCAGTCCCACACCCCCAGGCAACGCTGGACTGCCTTTGGACTCTCCCATCCCATCCTCACTGGAAAGCTGCTTTTTTGGGGGGTAGGCAGGAAACCGGCTGCTCCCATCACAGCAGCACCCTGCCAGAGCCGCGCTGGGAGCGGGGGCTCTGTCCTTTGATGTGGGCTGGATGGGATGTGGATGTGTCTGCTCCCACCAGCCCCTGCTAGCGGGAGTGCAGCAAGGAAAGGCAACGGCAGAAAGACCCACAACTACTTCTGTTGAGCAGCTTGAGCCTTCCCAGCACACGAGAAGCCGTCACGAAGAAGACGATCCTTCAAAACCCTTCTGTGAAGAGCACATCCCAGCACTTCCACGGGGCAAAGACAGGCAGAGTGACAGCAGGTTCCTTTGAAATCTCATTTATTTCCTTGTTTCTCCGTTGTGTGTGTGTACATTTTCCTTAATCGGACCGACATATCGTCGCTCTGAAGATGCCCTGGTCTTCAAACAGTTAATCCAAGACCACTTAAGTTCAAGTTGTGGTTATGAAAAGTCACGGCAAACATATGACTGGAAAGAGGTGGTTGGTTTTGACTTCCAGGCAGTTGTTTGAAGCGTTTTCGTCGATGCACACAACGCTCAGCACGAGCACACGCACACGCAGTGCTGAGCTGGACGCACCCGCTCGCACTCGCACTCACACTCACAGCCGGAACACGGTTACAGTGGTTGAAGTTTGGAAAAGGTGTACTGTCCCCTTCTCTCAAGCAGCAGTGATAAACCTTTGGGTATCCTGAGAAATAAAATCCAAGCAAGTCACTCATTCCATCAGCCAGGTTTGGGGTTGTTGGGGGGGGGGGGTTGTTTCAAGTTCTGTTGTCCCAATCTAACCTTTTTAGAAGAACAGAGTGAAGGGAAAGGACCTGGAGCAGTCAGGGTTAAAGAAAACCAGTTCAACTGTTCCACCAACATCCTTAAATCCAGTACAACGCAGATCCTAAAAGCATCTCATTACAACAACAACATGAATTAACAGCCTGCCCATCGTTCCACACCTGGTCCTACTGTCAGTCTCCTGCTATTTGTCATCTTCATAGTACAAGGAGCAGCTTTGAGATGAATGAAGGCTAAGAGCAGTGTTTCACTCAGGTGGGTGGGCAGCTGGGTGACCACCACAGTGCTCTGGAGCACAGGCAGGACCCTGTGACGTTTGCAGGGTCTGACTGATGACATTTTGCCTGGGTGCAACAGTAGGAGGTTGGGGAGATGGTTCATCTCAACACAGGGTGCCACTGGCTCCTGGGTGAGGGAACCTGCACGGCCAAGAAGCTGGGTGCTCACAGAGACAACAGCACCTCATTTCTTTCACATCCAGCACTAGCCCATGTTGACAAGGACCAGCCAAGGCATGGAGAGTTCTGAAAGCTTTCGACCTCTGGACCAATCCACCCCTCCAAAGCTCTATCCTGCACAGGATGTGGGATTCTCACAAGGATAGAGTTTCCTCAATGAGGCTAAACATCAGAAAGCACCTACATTGCATCACCCTGCCTTTCCATTTCCACCCACAGCCACCTTCTCCATCCCTCCCCTCGATGTGAACACCGGGGTTTTCCTCCACGAGCCCCAAACCCTGCTGTGCCAGGGACTCCCCCACGGCGATAGGGGTTGTGTGAGGTTACGAGCTGCAGAGGAAACCAGCCAGCAAAGGCTTAGACAACACAAACAAACACGATGCAATTAACAGGAGGATGGGAGATGTGGTCTGATCTACTTTTGCCAAGAAAGAACTATTTTACATTGCCCTTTTTTGTATAAAAATACAACAAATAAAACCCCAAAACAACTCACATTGTGTTTCTCCATCTCTGAAATGGTAGATTTACCCTTCTCCACCCACACTTGCACAACGCACACACACGCACACACACAGTCACTCACACACACTAACGCATGATTCCAGCTTTGTGGAGCTACTGGATTTCTTTCTGAGCCCAGTTTCTTGTGCATTTGGACAGTTTACTGCGAGACAAGTTATTTGCAAGAAGGCAAAGTTCATGCATGGCTTTGACAGCTCCACTTTCTCATAAATGGTTTTGGAAAAGCAGAAAGCAAACGAGGGCCAAAGCGCCATTTAAAGTTCACCTCAGATGCCTGAAAAGCATTTATACCCACATCCTTCTGAGGTCCCTGCTTTATGAACCTCTAATGAATTCCACATTCACTACCCAACGTTTCTTATACATCGGGGGGAAGAAAAAACAAACCAGAAAGCCAAGGCGAGCTGTTGGGAAACAGATGCACCACAGCGATCCGTATCGGGAAGACTGGGGAGGCTGCTGAAGCAGTGGAGCAACAAGGCACCTTCGCAGAGAGGAGGAAGGGAATTCAGAAGAAGAAAAGGTTGGTTTCAAGCCCCCAGTCCTACTCAGCGCAGCAGGACCAGCCTTGCGGGATTTTACCTTCCCAGCCGGTCATTGGGTGCTCCATCAATTCTGGAAGGACTTGTGTCCTCCAGACCCAGAGCAGACACTTCAAATCAGGTTTCCTTTTTCAGGTGGAAAGTTTTTCCTCAACATTCCAGCGTGTTTCTGCTTAGTGGTGGCGTGACAGAGCATTTTTACCAGTTAAACTGAACGTTGACGCTCGACAATCCTCTCTTGAAGCAACGACTACACCCCAACTGGTGCTTCCCCTACTGAAAAGGCTGAGTAGATGATTCAGTAGCCTCCACGATGTCCACAGTAAAAGTGAGAAATGCAATTTAGAACAAAACCAAAGATTCTCAATCCCCATCCCCAATTCCAGGTCATTGGAAGAAAACCTAAAATGCTATAAATATAATTTAAAATAAGAATTCTCCACCTACTGCCATTCACCACCCCTAGGAGACACTGCAGGGATTCCGTATGGCTCGACGGCAGGATGGGAGACACCTTTGGCACATCTTGGGGGGGAACCAGAAATGGGTAAGTAATAAATAAGAAGAACATGGGAAGGCATAAATCAGCCTTCCACACGACAGGAAAAGCAGAGACTTTCACAGTTACAAACCAAACGATGGCACTGTAAAGCAAAGCAACCCTACAAATGAAGCCACACAAGGCTTTGCACTGCAGCAGGTTGGAAAAGCTCTTCTCAAACATCTCCAAAGCCCTCTCCAGCACCAGCAGTGCACTGGGGAGCGGTTGCTTTTCCGTAATGCTCACATATTCTTGACTTTTTTGAGCTGAAAATGTGCAGGAACAGCCTCGCTACTCATTCACCACCACCTCAGGCATAGAGCGGATTTCACACCTCTGCACAGAAACCCTAGAAGATCCATGAGTTTCAACGCCCAGCGCAGACCTCTGCCAACAACACTGTGATTCCTTGACCTACAGATTTTGGGGACAGCTTTAGGCAGTTTGTTTGGGGTTTGTTTTCTATGAGAAAATACAAATTTTACTCCCAATCCATTTCCAGTTTGCGAGAAGCTGCCTTTAGCAGCTTCCCCCCACCCCGATGTGTTGCTAAAAGATGCAGAATTCCACGGGGTTTCGCGTGTTTTGACTGTTCCCAGCTGCTGTCACCAAGCACAAACTGCTTGGCTCACAGCTACAGAGGGAAGAAAACGGTGGCAGAGCTCTGGGACTTACCTTCATCCACAGGTTAGGATGAAATGTTTGGAGACAAATCGTGGGTCTGCTGATAGTGATTTTGGAATCAGGGTTTTATTTTCCTTCCCGTGAGGCCCAGCTTGCCACACGGCCACCAAACAGCACAGCCCATGCTATTACACATTGATGCAAGCCCCAGAACTAAGCATGGGCTGGATGTGAGGCTCTGTGGCTGCACCTGTAGAGGTGAAAATCTGATCCTGCCTTAGCAGCTGTAATTTATCTTTAAATACACCTTTTTTGGCTCTTACGGGTCACTTAATCTCCATCTCTTCACTCTGGCTGCATAAATCAAGGACATCTGCTTCTTCCTGACTCTACACAATATCCATACTAAAAAAAAAACAACCCTAAAATACCAAACTCCTTCAGCTATTGTTCCAGGACAGTCTGAGATGGCTGAATGTTCTTTAGTAGAGGGGAAAAAACTGAGACGTGACAGACCCCGCTATGTCCATCACACGGCCCGAGGTAACTCTACCTACTGATGGGTTTGGAGGCCACAGCCACTCTACAGATTGGTCTTTCCAACCATCAGCCCCCTGGCTTGATCTGATCATTGCCCTTGTGTCACGGTGTTTTGGAAACATCAAGGGGCAATGGGTGTAAGATGGAACATAGGAGGTTCCACATCAACATGAGAAGGAACTTCTTCCCAGTGAGGGTGACGGAGCACTGGAACAGGCTGCCCAGGGTGGTTGTGGAGTGTCTTTCTCTGGAGACGTTTAAGACCCACCTGGATATGTTCCTGTGTGACTTGGTCTAGCTGATCCTGCTGTGGAAGGGGGATTGGACTGGATGGTCTGTCGATGTTCCCTTCCAATCCCTAATGATTCTATGATTCTCCTCTCTGGGGCAAAAACCAGACTGGATGAGGACAAACCCTGAGCTGGCCTGAATTATTCCCATAAGAGAAACCCAACGGGAACGTTGCTGATGGGTTCAGGAATATTTGGGGTGTGCCACTCTTTTATTTCAAAATTACCCGATTCCCAGTTTCCTGGATTTAGCTGGGCCCTAAAGTGAAACTAACGGATCAAAATCCCCCGAAAGGAAACTTCTAGGAAGGGTTTTCAGGTCTGGCTAAAACCTCAGAGCTGTGCAAATTGCCGGAAGAT
Source organism: Rhinopomastus cyanomelas (assembly GCA_013400115.1). Lineage (NCBI taxonomy): Eukaryota > Metazoa > Chordata > Aves > Bucerotiformes > Rhinopomastidae > Rhinopomastus > Rhinopomastus cyanomelas. The sequence goes on along the minus strand of VXBP01004928.1, from coordinate 756,861 downwards.
GTCTGATCTTTTGAGATTTCCATCTCTATTTCCAGAGTGTTTAAGCCTCTTCCAATTTTTTTCCCCAGCTTATCCTCGTGGTACCTCACAGCTGCTGGACTCCTGCCCCATCACTCAGAGACAAACCAAGAGCCTTTCGAGGAAGGGAAGGCGGCTCCGTCCTGCAGCCCAGCAAGAGCAAACTGCCTTGGAAGGAGGCTGCTCCAACCCCCAAGATGCTCCAACTCCACCGCCAGAGCTGTTCCAACCCCAGAGCTTTTCCAAGCCCAGAGCTGCTTCAACCCCAGAGGTGCTCCAACCCCAGAGCTTCTCTAACCCCACAGCTGCTCCAACCCCAGAGCTCCTCCAGCTCCAGAGCTGTTCTGTCCCCAGAGCTGCTTCAGTNGAAGGAGGCTGCTCCAACCCCCAAGATGCTCCAACTCCACCGCCAGAGCTGTTCCAACCCCAGAGCTTTTCCAAGCCCAGAGCTGCTTCAACCCCAGAGGTGCTCCAACCCCAGAGCTTCTCTAACCCCACAGCTGCTCCAACCCCAGAGCTCCTCCAGCTCCAGAGCTGTTCTGTCCCCAGAGCTGCTTCACTCCCAGACCTGCTCCAACCCCACAGCTGCTCTGCTGCCAGAAAGGGACTTTCAATGCAATGGCAACAAAGCACGAAGGAGAAGCTCTTGCTTCATCTGGACACCTGCAGGGTAGCTGGACCCAGTCTGTGGTTTCCCATCAAGCAGATGTTGGAGAGCAGAAAGGCAGCCCGCTCCTCTCCCCACCTCGCTGGTGGCCCCATTCCCTGCCTTCACCAACCACCCAGAGAAAAGTCTGCTCCTCATAAAATCCCACCCATTAAAGGTGACCGAGACACAAGGTGTTGGTGGAGGCGAAGAGCTCTCCAGCAGCCCAGGGGTGCACTAAAGGAGGCCACATCATAAACATCCTGCAGCCCTAATGGGTCCCAGTGGAAGAGCACTGCCGGCTGCACCAGCCCCTGAAGAATTCTTTCATCCTGGTGGCCCGTAAATCTGCAGTTTCCACCAGCAGGCTGCTTAGAGACCACCTTTGAGTGCTTAGCCTCTTCTTTTCCAGCTAGAAAGGCCTTTCCCATGCTTTCCCCACCGTTGAAGACCTCTGAGGACCTCGGTGGGGAAGCACAAGGCAACGAGCATCAGCTCACCCGTAGCTCTTTGCAGGGGGGTTTTCTAGGGGTTCAGAAGCTGTTTGTCTCACTGGAAGGTTGTGAGCAAACCCACATCTACAAACGTGAGAGAGAAAGGGAAGACAGCTGCTCTCCCCAGGCTACAGTCTCCACCAAGCCTGCCACTGCCTCCTCTGCCCTCTCTTTCTTCCCCAGACCTTCCCTGGCAGAGTAGATCGGGGCCAGTTGCCTCTCAGAGGACTTTTTGTTCCTGTATTATTAAACCCCCCCCTTGCAGCTGCTACATCCCCTTCAGACTCCTCTTCATTTACAGAGCACATGAACCTTTGCGTCCAGACCCCTGGCACCAGCAGCAACTACCTGGGTCTATCTGCAAACCCACGAGAGCTGAGACTCAGCTGAGGACTTCCTGACCCTATTTAGTCCAAACTGAAGAGGTGCGGGGTTACGTGACGGAGCAGCGTCCTCCCAGCCTGCCCCCAGCACAGAAAGCATCTCCTCCAGCCACGGTGCCCTGCCAGAGCACAGGTCCAACTCCACATTATCCATCTGCTCTGGTAAGAGCGGAGCTGAAATATTAATTAGGAGATGTGATCCCTTCTCACCAGAAACAATCTGGATTTTATAGCCCAGCCAGAGGCCGGCGGAGCGGACAAGGCTCTGCGATCCATCCTGCGCCGCTGCCTAACAGCTTTCAAGGAAACAACCGACGTGGTCGGGGGGAGGACGCAAGGCTGTAAAACATGTGGACATCTGGTCTGCTTTGTCCACCCTTCATCTCCCCGTGCTCAGCAGCCTCCCCTCCCCAAGAGCACGTTCAGAACAGAGGGAGAGAGACAACTCCTCTAACATAAACAGCTATAACAGGGCTATAAAGATTAATGAGGAAAACTTGCCATTTTATGGCTAATCCGCGGGGATTTACCATCATTAATCTTTATTAGTGTGTAATAACTGTTTAGACACTAAGGACAGATTCTCAGCTGGACAAAACTGGCCTGATTCCAGCCAAGCCAATGGAGCGACTCCAGTTTACACCCCTCACTGACCCCAGCTCCGAACGAGACCCATCTCCATCTGTAGGAACACCAAGAGTGTTTCCCCAGCAGAGCAGCGAAGGCAACTATTTCAGGCAAGCTGAGAAAGGGAGCCGCGTGAGTCCAGGAAGCTCAACAATAGACTTGTCAATAAACAGGAGGAAATTCGATGAAAAAGCAACAGCAACAAAAGGAACCCCGAGGAGCAGGGAAGTGGATGGGGTTTTTGAGGCAAGGCTGTAAGATCTGGTTTGGCAGGAGACTCACTAAGAGGGATGCAGCAAACTTTGGCATGTGGAAGAGCGAAAGCACCGAGATGGGCTCCCAGAGTCCCTCTAAGAGGAACAAAATGGGAGAGAGACAAAACATAACATAAAAGAGCATCTTGGCTGGTTTTTCTGAGAGAGGTTGGGGGACTTCTTGAATTAAAAATAAGAGTTCTATTAAACAAGGGAGCTGGTGGAAACTTTGTCTGAAGTACATCAGACCAGCCACTGAAGCGATGTGGTGTTGACCGAGCAGGACTTCCTCTTCCACAGGTTCTAGGGAAGAGAGGAAATGTGCAGGTACCTACTGAGCTGTGGAGAAATCCCAGCTAAGGCTGCATGACGGTGCCCTCAGCATCAGGCAATGGGTGCATCTAACAGCAACCCAACAGGGACATAGACACCTCCCTCTGTACCTGATGAGGAGCTGGGAATGAAATTGTCTTTTAGAGCTTTTTCTCAGCAGTGATGCAGCAACTGCTTCCTCCGTCATCCAGGTGCCTCCAGAAACAGCATTCCCACCTCTCCAGCAGTCAGAAATGCCTCCTTCCTCACCAGGAAAGCCGACAAAAGTCAGGCAAAAACACAGAAATACAGTACGTGGATATCTGTAAAGTTTTGTACACTTGGAGAAGCTCCAGAGGAGTTCACCCATGGTATCTTCACCCATGGCAACAACGCAGACCTGGCGTTTAAGGACAGCAACCAGCACACGCTCCTCTCCAGCTCCTCTTTCAGGTTTAAGGGACTGGTGGGGTCTTGAAGACCCAGACAACTTTCCTGCCAGTGATGCTTCACGAGCCCTAAAGCACTTCAAACCTCAAGCATCCACGAGGTTGCAGGAACATCAAGAGGTGCATGGTGTAGGGGAAAAAAAGGTGAACATCACACTCTGGTGGTTCCCCTGCTGTGTGGATGGATGGATGGATGGATGGATGGATGGATGGATGGACGGATGGACGTGCTGTGCATCTTTCATGGAGCCCTCCCTGCCCTGCCAGTGGCTACATGTGCTGGAATTAATTCCCTCAGCTGAACCAGGTCACAGCTCAGTGCTGAGCTCTGAGGGGACTCTGAATCCCAGGGTTGTGGGTTTGAGCCCAATGTAGGACAGCAGATCTTGAGGCAGTCTGGGTAGCAGTGGGGACTGGACTCAGACAATCCTCGAGATCCCTTCCAACCTGTAACATTCTGTGTCTGTGTCAGCTTTTGTCTCCTCTCTGCTCCACGCAGTGATTTTGGTTTCTCAAGCCTTAAACTTCAGCACCTTGGCTCTTGACAGCTTCACGTGGCAGAAGCCATTCCTGCCTGTCATGTTCTAGCCAAGCAAAGTTCTGAGCACTGACCAAAGACCATCTCCACCAAGGTTACAACCAAATGACAAAGACCCTGATGCCCATCATGCAGCCCAGTGTGTTTTCAGAGCTTTCAAGCTCACAGGAGTCCCTGGCTCTCTTCCTGGCACTGAGGCCACCAGCTCAGGCTTCTCTCGAAGAACATCCCAGCATGGGGCCAAACGTTGTGCCCACACATGAGGGCTGCAAAGACGGACAGAGAGATGAACTCTGCGCTTCTCTGGTCACCGTTTTCATTCACTCTGGCCATGCAGACCCACATTTAGGCCTCTTAAAGGAACAAAGTCGTGGAGAGGCAGGAGGGAAGTGGTGTCTTGCATGCCTCGTGGTAAAGCCATTAAAACACAGGGATTCGCTGGCCCAAGCACCGCAACAGCAAAAGCATCAAAGCGAGCCCTCGGCACGTAGTGTGGAGGCACGCAGGAATCCTCTGAGAGGGTTACTAGCTGCAGACAACGCTGCCATTAATTTTCTACTGGAAAACGCTGGTGACATTAATATCTGCTATTAATACTGAACTTTGACAGCATCTCGTACATCCAACCTGTCAATTACAGAGGCACCGAGATGAAGGTGCTCTGAGGTCAAGGAGATGCGGCATCCAAAACGGAGACTTGTGTTCCAGGAGAAGAGCGGCAAAACCAATCTGCAACACAAGCATCAGATCCATATGTAGGAAAACCAAAAGGGTGGTTTTAAATGTCATGTTTTTCAAAAGGGAAGAATTGATGCTGGAACCAGCTCTGTCAACTGGCTGGCTGGACTTGTAGCTGCAGCTGAGGACAATCAATCAAAATAGCTCCACGACTCTGAGAAAGTGAGAGAGATAAAACACCAAACCCCCTCCCACCCACCAAGGAATATGAGAGGGCAGATTACGAGCCATGCGAGGCCTCTGAAATTATTCTGCAGAGTAAAACACCCCTGTGTTTCATCCATGACTAAACGCAGCCTGAGCGGTTCCCCTTGACGCAAGGAGCAATATGATTGGTACCGAGGGCTGGGCAGGCTCCCGACACATGGCTGAGGAAGGGGACCTTCTGCCCAAAGTCTCCAGAAGACATAAATTCTTCACAGCAAGGAAGACCCCACACCCTGATGCCTCCTTGAGCCACCCTGCTCCATGGCTGAGGGGTACCAGGACTGCTAAATCACTATGAGTGATGCTCTCCTGCCAATGCTGACTCCAGGGCAGAGCTGCCCTCCTTCAGGGTTCCTAGCCAGCTCAGTGGGCACTGCCAGTCATGGACGTAGTGGTGGCAATGGCAGCCAAGGCACTGGCCGTGTCTACGAGCAGCTCTTCAAAGTGCTTAGCATGTCCCTAGCACACAAGGTCTCACCACTGAGGAATCCCTGCTCAAAGTACTGCCCTCCCCACCAGCCCTCCCAAAAGACCACTTCCCAAACAGCTGCTCAGACCAGTCCAAAGTCAGAGCTGGACCAGTGTCTCCCAGCTCTGTGGTGCCCCAAGAGAAGAGCTGCTCCTCCTGAGATGGTGCTTACCCACCCAACCTGCACCAACAGACTGGAGCCACTCAACTGGGTGAGAAAAGGTTGGATCCCAGGTGGAATTACAGCCTGCATGACCTCATGCAGAGCAAGACATGCATCTAGTTGGGGATCGGCTCTGACAGCTGGTACCAAAGCGATGGATGGGGAAGGGAAGAGTGTGGAGGGGCTCGAGGCACACGTGGATGCTCTGGTGCTCCTCCATGGAGCCAGGTAGAAGGAGCCATGGGCAAAGGCAAAGGACCTCATAGCCAAGCAAGACAGCTAAGTTTGGCTCAGGCAAATCAATATTCATCTGGAGCCAGTGACCTTGCTCCACACTCAGCAACACCTCGCAGTGCACGGTCCCCTTTTTCTCTAGACAGTACCTGCGTTACCCAAGAGCATCATGATCTGCCTTCCCATCCCACCCTGATGAGCCCCCCATGCTCCTAGTCCTATTCCCTGAGGACCTGCCCAACAGCAACGTAGGGGTGGGTCACGGTTTCACTGAGTGGGCTTCCCAGGCTGTGGCTCTCATGTGGGACACTTGCATTAGCCCAGTGCTCCTGCTGCCTTCAGCATCCCAACCAGAGCTGGACACAGCCCAAACAATGCTGGACACAGCCCAAGTGATGCTGGACACAGCCCAAACCTCCTGCCAACACAAGAAGCTCTAGGGGATCTCACCAATGCTCCCAAAGCCCACAGGCAGACACGGAGGGGATTGCTGCCCACACAGTGCTGGGAGCCCTGGCAACTGGCACTGAGCTCTGCCAGTTCTCACCATTGTCCCACTGCGCACAGTCACCCCTTCTCAGTGGGAGAAAGGAAGACAAACACCCTTTCAGGCCCAAAGCAGCTCATCCCCAGCCTGAGGGACCCCCCAGGCACTGCAATGCTGCTGGGCTTTGGGCAGGGGCCGACCTCTGCAGCCTCCTCCTCATCATCACCATCTTTGTGGAACTTCTCAGACAAGCCATTGCCCCCCAGTGTTTCTCCCCACTCCAGACCTCATCACCTGCCTGATGCAGCACAGTTGGCTGGGGGGATGTCAAGCACAGGGGTGCTCCTAGGTGGGAGGCTGGCCGTGCTGGGGCATGTGTCTGAAGAAGAGACCATCTCATAGGACACTGGGGCCCCCTCTCCTGCAGCGACGCTGCCTCACACACTGCAGCAGCAGCAGCGAGTAGCTGCGCTGGGACCGACGCTTCCAAGCCCATTTTAGGTTGCACATCACCTACTTCCCACGACACAGACACTTCTTGTCGTCGTTCTGTTTTCCTCTGCCACCTGTTCCTCAGCCAAGCCCTCCAACTATCACGTGCTGTGGCCTCGTCCGGCACCGTAGCCACGCACTCACCTCACAGAAGACAGGAACATCTACTCCATCGAGCACTTAACATAAATATTAAAATAACGGGAGGGACAAGACAGAAATCTACAAACAACTTCATGGCTACCATAGCACCTATTAGCATGACAAAGCAAACTCTGGGGTGGGAGGAGGACGAGGAGAAGGTTCGGAAGAGCGACTTGACCAGCATTAAATATGGAAGTCACTCTTTTCAAATTTTTTGTTGTTTTCTTTTGTTGTCCTTCCCTTTTTTTTTTCTTTTTTTTTTTAAGGGTCACCAACCTCATTTCAAATTCATTCCACTAACCAGCTCGTTCTAAGTCACTATGGAAACCAAAGAACCCCTTTAAAAACTTCGGTGGGGAGGGGTGGGGTGAGCCGTCGTCGTGTTGTTTTGTCTTTTTTTCAATTCAGAATCAAAACCAAAACCAAATCAAAACAGGGCGCCTCTCCGTTAGTGCTTCCGTGCCAAGTCCTGCCACGCACCCCTCCCCTGCACCCACCAGTCCACAGAAGGGCAATTCATGTACGAGTCCAGTTCTCAGTCTCCCAGGATGAGTTTGACAAAAGAGGCGACGTCTGTCTCTTTGGATTCGTGCAGGGTGAAGAAAGGATGTTGCTGGGAAAAGAGAAAGAGAACATTCAGGAAAAGCCGGGTTATTCATGACGCTGAGCACCAACCCAAAAGGTCTGCAGATAATCTTCTAGACACAGGACAGCTGCCTGGCAGAAAAGGACCTGGGGGTGTTGGCTGACAGCTGGCTGAACACGAGCCAGCAGGGTGCTCAGGTGGCCAATGGCGTCCTGGCCGGGATCAGGAACAGGGTAACCGGCATCACAGGGATGTGATGGTGCCCCGTACTCTGCTCTCGTGAGACCACACCTTGAGTGCTGGGTCCAGTTTTGGGCACCAAAGTATCAGAAGGACATTGAAGGGGTAGAGTGGGTCCAGGGAAGGGCAACAAGGCTAGGGAGAGGGCTGGAGAACACACTCTAGGAAGAGCAGCTGAGGGAACTGGGGTTATTTAGTCTAGAGAAAAGAAGGCTGCGAGGAGACCTTCTTGCTCTCTACAGCTACCTCAAAGGAGGTTGTAGTGAGGCTGGTGCTGGTCTCTTCTCCCCAGTCACTAATGACAGGAAGAGGGGAAATGGCCTCAAGTTGCATCAGGGGAGGTTTAGATTGGCTCTTAGGAAGAAGTTCTTTCCTGAGAGAGTGGCTGAGCGCTGGAACAGGCTGCCCAGGGAGGTGGTGGAGTCACCATCCCCAGAGGGGTTTAAAAAACAAGTAGCTAGAGCACCTCAAGCCATGGTCTAGGGGTGAGGGAGATGTTGGGATGAGGGCTGGACTTGATGATCCTGGAGCTCCTTTCCAGCCAGGATGATTCTGTGATTCCGTAGTGAAAAAAGACGTTGCCTCTAGCATCACAGTACTTGGCTTCCCATGTGGTGCTGCTCGGTGGAGGCTGCAGATCTGCGCTGCTCTCTTGGATTCTCTCTTAAATCCTGAGCTGGGCTGCTCTCAGAGCAAGGGAAAGTATTAAACCTCATAGACTCCACCTTTAGCACGTCGTGTCCTTCGGCTCGTGCTGCCTCCCAGCTCAGGAGAAGACACGCTCCTCCTGAGATGGAAGTTACCCACCCCACCACACAGCAGCTCTGACAGGACCAAGGACAACCCTTGCAGGAAGGCTGACTGCAGCGGGTTGTTNGCCATGGTCTAGGGGTGAGGGAGATGTTGGGATGAGGGCTGGACTTGATGATCCTGGAGCTCCTTTCCAGCCAGGATGATTCTATGATTCTGTAGTGAAAAAAGACGTTGCCTCTAGCATCACAGTACTTGGCTTCCCATGTGGTGCTGCTCGGTGGAGGCTGCAGATCTGCACTGCCCGCTTGGATTCTCTCTTAAATCCTGAGCTGGGCTGCTCTCAGAGCAAGGGAAAGTATTAAACCTCATAGACTCCACCTTTAGCACGTCATGTCCTTCGGCTCGTGCTGCCTCCCAGCTCCCAGGAGAAGACAATTGCTAGGGGACATCCCGTGGGACAGGGTACTGGCGGGGAAGGGGGCTCAGGATAGCTGGCAAACATTCAAAGACTGCTTTCTTGCAGCACAAGAAATGAGTATCCCAACAAGGAACAAGTCAAGGAAGGGAGCCAAAAGACCCGTGTGGTTATCCAGGGAACTACTAGGCAAACTGAAGAGGAAGAAGCAAGCCTATAAGTCATGGAAGGAGGGAATGGCCACTTGGGGTGATTACAAGGCTCTAGTGAGGGAATGTAGGGATGCAACTAGAAAAGCCAAGGCCTCCTTGGAATTAAACCTTGCAAGAGAGGTCAAAGGCAGCAAAAAAAGCTTCTTTAAATATATAGCAAGCAAAAGTAAAACTAGAGGCAGCGTAGGCCCCCTGCAGAATGAGGTGGGTACCCTGGAAACAGAGGATGCA
>VXBP01004928.1:695922-746690 GCA_013400115.1 Rhinopomastus cyanomelas | reverse complement strand
AGTTACCCACCCCACCACACAGCAGCTCTGACAGGACCAAGGACAACCCTTGCAGGAAGGCTGACTGCAGCGGGTTGTTCCCTCAGCTTCCTGCTTTATCTGTGTATTTACCCTCCGGTGACTTTTGCGTCTCATTTCTTCCCTGCAATTGCTCCCAGTCGCAGCAGGAGCTGGCGAGTTCACCCCAAACCACCACAAAGAAGAAAAGCCGTCCAGGCTACTTAATGGTGACCAACACAGGGGGTATCTTGCCAGAAAAGCTTGTCTGCATTTCAGTACAAACGGAAAAATACGTGTAATGCCTCTGACAGCAACTGCAAAGCCCCTCACCGCTCACCCCGCGATTCAGTCTGCTGCCAAGAGATGCACAACATGGGGGTCACCCAACCTCCACCCCAGATCATCAAACTGACACCCAACTTTGTGGCAGCTAACTGCACTTACTTGTATGGAAGGTGTCAGACCTTCACTTCTTCTCTGAATCAACTGCAGAGTTAATCACAGAATCTCCTTGGTGGGGAGAGACCTTTCAGAACATCAAGTCCAACCTTCAGAAAGGTTGCATGCTGTGCATCAAGCAGAAGCAGGCTGTGGGAGCTCAGTCTGAGCCCTGACCCACGCATTTCAAGCCAGATTTTTAAAGGCAATTTGGGGTTTATGGGGTTTTTTAACGTCTCACCCCAGTTCCTAAGAGTTGGCAGTAGCCAAGTGGAGAGAGAAGAAGAGTAAAGGAAGAGCTTTGACAAGGTGGGCTTGAGTGGGTAGTTATCTCACCCCAGTTCCTAAGAGTTGGCAGTAGCCAAGTGGAGAGAGAAGAAGAGTAAAGGAAGAGCTTTGACAAGGTGGGCTTGAGTGGGTAGTTATCCAGTGAGTACAAGGCAGCTCTGAGTAGCCCCAAAGACTAACCAGGAAGGAAGAGGAAGCACAATTATGTGGGAAACAGAACTGAAATGGGGTTGAGACAGAGATCCAGACACAACTGAAGGTGTCCACGGGTCAGACAGTCTAAGGGAGCAAAGTGTCCTGAATAACTCTTGAAGCAACAGCCCAAATGACTTGCTGTGTTATTACCCCAGAGGTTCCACAGCCTGGAAGCACCCACAGGCATCAGATGGCAGCAGTGGTGGCCTCCAACCTCATCTCTTAAGTAAAACCAACCCCACCTGGAGCACTGCGTCCAGTTCTGGAGCCCTTATTACAAGAAGGATGTGGACGTGCTGGAGCGAGTGCAGAGGAGGGCCACGAGGATGATCGGGGGCTGGAGCACCTCTGCTATGGGGACACACTGAGGGAACTGGGGCTGTTCAGTCTGGAGGAGAGGAGGCTCTGAGGTGACGTCACTGTGGCTTTCCAGTATCTGAAGGGGGCTACAAAAAGGCTGGGGAGGGAGTGTTTAGGATGTCAGGTAGCGACAGGACTAGGGGCAATGGAGCAAAGCTGGAGATGGGTAGATTTAGAGTGGATGTGAGGAGGAAGTTCTTCACTGTGAGAGTGGTGAGAGCCTGGAATGGGTTGCCCAGGAAGGTGGTTGAGGCCCCAACCCTGGAGGTGTTTAAGGCCGTGCTGGATGAGGCTCTGGCCAGCCCGGTCTAGGGTGGGGTGTCCCTGCCCATGGCAGGGGGGTTGGAACTGGATGATCAGGTGGTCCCTTCCAACCCTGAGTGATTTTGATTCCATAACTTCTCCAGTGAAGTGATCCTGCTGTGGCAGGGGGATTGGACTAGATGATCTTTCGGGGTCCCTAATGATTCTATGATTCTTTGCAGTGCCTGAGCCTGCTTATGGCTCAGAGCACCCCACGCCAGCGGGATGTGCTCTGTGCAACGAGCAGACCCCCGGTCCTGCAGTAGTTTCACGCTCCACTTCACCTGGGGAAGTGGGTTTTTAAATGAAATTAAGCAGCGGTATCACTTTTCCTGATGCTCAAGATAGCACCGAGTCACATTTTCCATGAGAAACCTCAATTCCACAGGAAAGCAAAGGAGGAGTCTCGGTCTAAATGACAAGTCCAATCCAGTACCACAACTTTATGCCCTGAGAGAGAGGAGGGAGGATAAAAAAAAAACCCCAAAACAGCAACCCTCAACCACAGGACCTCACAACACTCATGTCAGCCATAAAATACCACGGCATTGAGACACTCTGGAGGGGTGATCCAAGAACCTAATTCAATAGAAATGCACTCGCTTGCCAATGGATTTTAATGCTGCAACAGACGGAGCTGCTCCGGTGAACCTTTTTGATAAGAGGCCATTTGGCAAAGTTCAGAAATTTGCTTAAAATATAAACGTATTTATTCAACAGTAACAAAAAAAAAAGGAAGAGGGGGAATCTTCCCTTTGTCTGAAACCAGCATTTGGGTGAACTGTGTGTAAATCAGATCTATATTTAGTTCCAATTGCATTACAGGGCCCAGCAAGAAATGCCACGGGAATTACTCATCACTTGAAAGGTACGTGGATGGTCAGGGTGTCTCACAGCTAGAGAGGGCCTGAAACCTCAGTACCTTCCCACTGCACAGGTTCCAACACCACTGAGCAGACAGCGTGAGGTAGTGATGAGGCTGGTGCTCTGGGTGGCATAAGGTGCATCCCACAGGTGACACTACAGAAACTGTAGGGTTGGAAGAGACCTCCAAGATGATCAAGTCAAAGCATCAACCCCACTCATGCAGGGGAACACAGTAATGCCGGAGGAAATCCTACAGCAGCTTCTACCTTTAACCCAGAGGATCTGGCCAGTGGCAGCAGTGTAGGGATAGGCAAAGTGCTCGGCTCAGGCTCTTCAGAAATAATCACGCTGGGCACCTTCCTACCTTTAGCTGTGAATCAGGTAGAGTAAAACAGGGACTGGATGCTCATGGGGGTGAGACACTGGTTGCCTACTCATTCCTTCTGTTCCCTGGCTATTAGCAGCCATGAAGCTGCGAAGCACTAGCAGAGAGCGTCACCATAGCCCCTGTCCTTGTCAGCTTCACCCCAGAGCTCTGGCTAGGAAATCACCAGTGCGTGTCTGCATTGCGGGAAGGTCATGGTTTGAGCAGTGCATCTGACCCCAAAGCCCTGCCCTGCCTTGCATTTCCCCCGTTGTCAGCCTGTCTCAGCACTTTCCTCCTCACCGATTCCTCTGTCCTAGACGTCCTCCCAGCAAACAGTCTCGAAGCAGCCATGGAATTCAATAACCGGAATCATTAGTCACAGACTTGTCTCTGTCCCTAACATCCAGGAATTACTCTGCCCAAAATGTCTCCTGTCCAAGGCACCAGGACAGCGAGACCTAACGGGTCACTCGGATGTGGAGCATCCACGGTGCATCCATAGATTCACAGAATCACCACGGCTGGAAAAGATCTTCAAGGTCATCAAGTCCAACCATCTGCCCTACAATCTCCAACCAATAATCCATCTCCTCAAACACCCTGGCTGCCCAGTTATAGAATCATAGAATCATTAGGGATAGGAAGGGACCTCGAAAGATCATCAATCCCCCTGCCACAGCAGGACCACCCGGACCAAGTCACACAGTCAGTCAGGGTTAGAAGGGACCACAGGATCATCCAGTTCCAATTCCCCCACCATGGGCAGGGACACCCCACCCTAGACCAGGCTGGCCAGAGCCTCATCCAGCCTGGCCTTAAACACCTCCAAGGATGGGGTCTCCACTACCTTCCTGGGCAACCCATTGCAGGCTCTCACCACTCTTACAGCGAAGAACTTCCTCCTCACATCCACTCTAAATCTACCCATCTCCAGCTTTGCTCCATTGCCCCTAGTCCTGTCGCTACCTGACATCCTAAACACTCCCTCCCAGCCTTTTTGTAGGCCCCTTCAGATACTGCAAGGCCACAACAAGATCACCTCAGAGCCTCCTCTTCTCCAGACTGAACAGCCCCAACTCTCTGTCTGGCCTCACAGAAGAGGTGCTCCAGCCCTCTGATCATCCTCGTGGCCCTCTTCTGCACTCGCTCCAGCACGTCCACATTCTTCTTGTAATAAGGGCTCCAGAACTGGACGCAGTGCTCCAGGTGGGGTCTCACCAGAGCGGAGTAGAGGGGGAGAATCACCTCCCTCGACCTGCTGGCCACACTTCTCCTGATGATGCAGCTTGCCCTCTGGGCCAGAAGTGCACACTGCTGGCTCATGTTGAGCTTTTGGTCCACAAGCACCCCCAAGTCCCTCTCCTCAGGGCTACTCTGCAGCCAGTCACTGCCCAGCCTGTATTTGTGCTTAGGATTGTTGAACCCCTCGTGGGACGGTGCCTCCACTCCCTCCCTGGGCAGCCTGTTCCACTCTTTCTGGGAAGACTTTTCTCTGTTTCACACGAACCTCCTTACAAACCCAAGAGGAGGGTCTTCTCATCACAGTACCCCTTCCCAGACTCACCATAAGCTCTGGGTACGTTGGCCGTTCTTTGGAATTCTTCTTCAAGCTTTAATAGAAAGAAAAACAAAGGAGAAAAGGTGAAACAGTTATCTTCTTTATAAAATCTAAGCAAAGCCATAAAAGTACAACATGATTCAACCAAGGTCTCCAGTCCCTGTGGTGTAACTTCATCCACTCATGCATATATTGAGCCAAGCTAAGACCTTCAGGTTGGAGACTGACCTGCTGGAGAGCAGCGTAGGAGAAAGGGACCTAGGGGTCCTGGTAAACAGCAGGATGGCCAGAAGACAGCAACGGGCCCTGGTGGCCAAGAAGGCCAGTGGCATCCTGGGGTGAATCAGAATGGGGGTGGTTATCAGATCGACAGAGGTTCTCCTCCCCCTCTACTCTGCCCTGCTGAGACCTCATCTAGAGTATTGTGTCCAGTTCTGGGCTCCTCAGTTCCAGAAGGACATGGAACTGCTGGAGAGAGCCCAGCATAGAGCCACAAAGATGATGAAGGTGGCAGAACACCTCCCTCATGAGGATAGGCTGAGGCAGCTGGGTCTCTTCAGCTTGGAAAAACGGAGACTGAGGGGTGACCCGATTAACGCTGATAAACATGGAAAGGGCGGGTGTCAGGAGGATGGAGACAGGCTCTGCTTAGGGACACCCAATGGGTGTGAGCTGGAACAGAGCAGGTTCCATACCAATCTGAGAAGGAACTTCTTCCCAGTAAGGGTGACAGAGCACTGGAAGGGGCTGCCCAGGGGGTTTGTGGAGTCTCCTTCTCTGAAGATGTTTAAAACCCGCCTGGACACATTCCTGTGCGACTTCATGTAGGGGATCCTGCTGTGGCAGATGATTGGACCGGATGATCTTTCGAGGCCTCTTCCAATCCTTAATGTTCTGTGAAACCCACAGCCAACAAAACCTGCTCACAGGTCCCACGTGGGACACAGTGCAGTGAGCTCCATCCAGGTCAGACAAGATGTGAAGACTCCACAAACACCAGTCAAGATGCTGCCCATTGCTGGGGGTCAGGTGTAATCAGGGTTTGAGGTGCTAACCAGTAGGTCAGCGACTATGGGAATGGAAACGGCCTGCAGGCTCTGACTGGGAGCAGTGACTGGATGGCTCTGGGGCACGTGTACAACTATTTGTTTATCAGCACACCGTTATCAGTGGGGACGGTTCCATGGGACATCCTTTTTTCCTCCTCTCCTACAACAGATGGCTCTGGAGGGTTGTAGCTGGAGGTTATTTTGGTTTCCCTCCAGCAGAAAATAGCTTTTAAAAGACAGGACGTAATCTCTACTCACTTCCTGACAGTGTATTTAGGGGAAAGACACTTGGAGAGACTTGAAAAGATCTTCACACACGTACACGTCGGTGCCGGGGAAAAGGTGTCACACTGAGCAAAACAAAAGTGAGAACCTCGGCGGTGATAAGTCGTTCCTCTGGTGGGATTTGCCGGAGCCCAGAGGAAGCAGAGGACACACACTGAATAGATATTTCCTGCTTGCTGTGTGTAGAGGGCTCATGTTCAGTGTCATGTTGTGAATGAACAGAGGAACCTAGTAGCGATACGTGCCAATATCACCGAACTGGAGGTACGGGATGTGTCACATCCTCTGAGCTCAAAAGCAGCCCGAGCTGAGATGCTAGGGTGAACGTGAAGGTTAGATGCGTCCAGAAGCACGAGTTGGGTAGAACCCTCTTAATTTAGACCCTCTACAAACAAACCCCTTTTTCCAGGTTACTAACACCAGGAAATCTGGTGACAAGGTACTGAAAGCAATGTAAATCAGCGGGAATTCAAGAGTCATAACTGGATCTGATCCTAACTCAGACATAAAATCACAGAATCATTATGTTGGAAGGAACCTCCAAAGGTCATCTAGTCCAACCCCCCTACAACAAGCAGGAACAGATTGCCCAGAGCCCCATCCAGGCTGACCCTGAATGGCTTCAGGGGTGGGACCTCCACAACCATTCTGGGCAGCCTGTTCCGGGGATCTCACATTCAAGAACTTGTTCCTCATGTCTGACCTACATCTCCCCGTTTCCAGCTTCAAACCATGACCCCTCATCCTATCATTCCCTGCCCTTAGGAAGGGTCTTTCCCAGCTTTCTGATAGCCCCTTTTAGGGACTGGAGGTGGCACTAACTTCCCTGCAGTGGCTACAGGTAACCAGACTCACTGCCCCAGATGCTGTGACTCCTGCAGCCAACTGAATTTCAGACCACAGAATCATTTAAGTCGGAAAAGACTTTCAAGATCTTCAAGTCCAACAGGTCTCAGCCACGTGAACCTCCATACAGTGAGCTGACATCTCCTGATTTAGCATCAGAGACTCCAGCACCACAAATCCAGGGCCATCTACAGCCAAAGGTCCCTTCTCCAAGTCCAGGGCACTGTGCTGACACTGAGGGCTCTTCAGCCATCCTGTCAAGAATAAAACCACCAGGTACTCCCTAAAGTGCTGCTCAGCAGGATCACTCTTCTCACTGCTACCATCACCCGTGGCTGTGACCATCCTTCTCCTAAACCAGTAGGGCACTGTGCTGGTGAAAGCAAAACATTCGGTGTGGAACAAGAGCCCGGCTGGCACAAACAGGCAGCTCTGCAATCAATAACAAGGAGGGAGCCAGCAGCATGGGAGGAGAAAGGCAGCTGCTCCAAAACTCTCAAGCGTAGGCCTTGCAAAACAGGTGGTGGGCGTTTGGTGAGAGGGTTTTTCCAAGCCAGCTCCCACCTTCGACAGACATGGAGCTGTGAGCACAAGCAGGTATTCCCCAGCATGGAGGCGTCTGGCTGCATCACAAGGGCCTTGAAAAACTCCTTGAAGACGACTCTGAAGAATCTGAGCATCGGTACTTAACGTCCCCGCACAGGAGCAGCCGATAATCTCCTTCCTGGGTCACAGCAGAGCCAGGCGGGCTCCAGCCCTGGCACTGGCAGCTCGGGAATGGTCTCACATTTCTGTGCCTGTCGATCCGCCTTCCCCTTCTGGCCACTGCACAAAGCTACCACCCACCTGCCAGCCTAGTGAGCAGCGCGTGGCACCACAGGGCCCAGAAAATCAAAACCCACCTCCCGGTGGTTTCCAGGGAAGCTGGAGGGAGAAGCAGTTAAGAGCTGCGAGGTGGTCGCCAGCTCCTGTGGGACATTCCGATGGGGGCAGCTACGAGGCTCCTCGTTGGGGTGCTGGGAGAACCCCTGCTCTCACGCAGCTCTTGCAGTCTCCAAACAGTGCATCTGCCCCAGCCCTTTTGCTAAACCACAGCCAAACCCTCCCACTGCTGCCAGCTCTGGGTCCCCTGGAAAGCAGCACAGCAGACACTGGGTCCCGGCCATGGGATGGGAAGGCTGCAGACAGAGGCTGTGGTGGGGTGCCCTTGGTGCCACCAGTGCACTCAGAGCTGTGTCCCATCAGGATGGAAGGATATGGCCACGCTGTGCCTTACCCTCCTTCGCACCCCATGTGAGCTCCAGGGATGTGGGGGGACAAGCCCAGCTGTCAATACGGGTGGAAATGGACAGAGAGGGTCTCCTAAATCCCTTCATCCTGCATACTCCCCCAAAGCATCCAAAGCCTGTTCCTTATCACCCCACATCCACCACCACCAGTACTCTGGCAAAGGACAGGTAGGCAGTGCCAGGCCCTCAGGGCTCAGCCCTCTCCCTGGAGGGACACTTTGCTCAAAAATTTGGGTTGTACCCCAGAGAGATGCCTGTGGGGACAGGGATGTGGTGATGCCTGCCCTCCTCACCCTCCCCAGAGCCTGGCAGAGGGGTTGTTTGGGTACCGAGGCGGTATCTGAGTATCAAGGGGCTATTTTACCATTGCGAGGTAAAGTCGACAAACTCTGGCGAAAACTTCTCCGCCGGAAGCTGCGGTGACGGCTCCTCCACCACCTGCTTCAGCTGCTGGAAGGGGGTTCCCCAGGAGTCGTAGGGAAAGCGCAGGATAGCCAGTTCAATCTGTGGAGACAGAGCCCCATGGGACATCAGGAGGGAAAACCAGGCAGCCCACCCTCCCATCCCATGGATTTTGTAGGGTCTTTTTAGGTTCTGCACAAACAGGTGGCATTTCCTCACCCCACCTGGCCACAGCATCTTGCTTAACCTCCCCCAGCAAAAAGGGAAAAGCCTGAGAAGACCCTGTGGTCTCCTAATTCACTCCTCCATTCCCCTTGTGGTAGACACCACTTGGGAAATAGAGTAAAAACCAACCCCATACTGCAAAGAGTTAACAGCCCTACAAAAATGACTCTTGGAAGCAGATGGATTCCCCCTGAATGCTGCGTGGGAGATGCCACCCAGCCGCCCTCCTCCTCCTTTGAGTGGGGGGACTTTGCTAACGACTGAGTGCTGCTCAAAATCCAACCTGCTCCAAGGCGCCAGACTTGCGGTGCCGGACACCCTCCCTTAGCCCATGCTGCCATCTCCTGGCAGCCCATGGCCACCGCAGCAGGGATGTCCCCACCACAGTGGCACCCCAACTAAACCAGCAGGAAGTTATCAAAGCAGCTCCGTCCTCCTTCCCCTGAACCATGTGATGGTCTCCCCAGTACCCCCACAGCCATAATCCCATACGATGTAACGGGGTCACCAGTGTCAGGGGAGTTATGGGGAGCCATACTCAACCCTGCTGGCATTGCTACACACCCTGAGGTCACCCTACCATCGTGATCCCCAGGCTCCAGATATCAGATTTGACGCTGTAGCCCTTCTGGTTCAGCTCCGGGTTAATTCTTTCAGGCTGCAAACAGAGACAAAAGGGGTTGAGGAACAAAGGTGGTCCCAGAGCAATGCCCACACTTCACATGGGTCTTTCCCAGTGGCAACCCAGGACCACTCAGCCCATGCTACCAGCTTGCTCCCATGACTGTCATGGGGCCAGATGTGGCCCCACATCCTTGCTGGTAAGGATAGGCAATGAAAAGGGTCACCTGAAGCAGATGGCACCTGCACTGGAGTCATGCAGCTGACCCAGAACATCATGCACATGGTGGGTGACATAGTCTCAATGCCCCAGGACCACTCACTCTGTGCAAGTGCTCCACAGAGGGCAAATCCTGAGCAGCAGCTCCCAGGAGGAGCCTGAGGGACCCACCCCCCTTGGGGAACTTTTCTTCCTAGATGGAAGGTACTGTCCCCACTGGGCAAAAGGCAAAAACACAACAGGGAGTTGCCAGGAGGAGACAAGACAGCGGGGAGCTGTGCCCAGGAGACCTCACCTGACCCAAGAGATCTAACCTGACGGAAGAGCTCATCTGATGCAGGAGATCTCACCTGACCCAGGAGACCTTATCTGACCCAGGAGACCTCAAATGACCCCTGAGATCTCACCTGATCCAGGAGATCTCACCTGACTCAGGAGATCTATCTCTCCTCTGCCCCATTACAAGCACCTTTGGGGACAACATCTCTCAAGCCAGCCCCCAGGACAGGCCAGAGGCTGATCCTTTCCCCTTTAGGATGACCCACCCGATGGCCAGGCTCACGTTCCATCTGGCTTGGACAGCCTGCAGCTGCTTTCAGAAGCAGCTTCTCTGTAGCTCAACTTACAGCCATGTAGGGTTTGCATCCTGCATCCATGGTTTTAGCAACCGAGTCAACGAGGTAACCGCTAATTCCAAAGTCGCACATTTTCACCTGCCCCTGCGTATTGATCAACACGTTAGAGGGCTTTACATCTGCAAGAAGGAACACACACCACGGTCACGGTCACACACGGCTGCCTGTGCCAAGCCAAGAGATAAAAAGCAAAACCCCAAAGAGTTTCCTATCAGCAGAGGGCACCAAGCCCTGAGCTTTGAGCTCACCAGCAGCCCCGCTGGCTGCAGCCACTGCGGATTCAGGTGACCTCCTCATGGATATGTCCCCTCCCTGCTGACTCCTCTGTCTGATCTGGGAAGGCGGGGAGGTCACCCTATATGCAGCCATGGAACCCCACTGTGCAGGGGATGGGCATGGACATGGGCATCAGAGTGCTCACAGGGGATGGGCTAAGCAGGGCTGGGGGTACTGCCAGGGGATGTCTACAAAGGTTGGAGCTCCAGCACGTGCCCAGCTGGAGCTGGGTGAAGAGAAGAGCAGGGGTTGCAAAGGAAGAAGGAGAAGCAAACTAAGAGCAGGATTTCAGAAATGGTCTCTGAATTTAAGGACAGCAAGCGTGATGGCCATGTGAGCAGCAGCAGGCATGTGGGTGATCCACACCTTATGGAAATGAGGCCAGTGTCTCATCTATTTATTACTGCCAGATTTATCTGCTTCCCATCACAGGCTTATAATCCCTGGTAGAGTCACCCTCGCATCACACTCGGGGAAGAAGCTATCAGAAAGGGAAATCAAGGTACAGAAAGAAGCTGGTGATACCCAGGTGAGCAGTGAAATGCTGTCCTGCCTTGTTCTCTCATCTCACAACTGATCCTACAGAGAAGAAACCCCTTCCCCATGACCACCCAGAAACAAGAGGTCTCTCCTGCAAGGTTTTCTGTCTCTGTGTGATAAAACCATTAAACAGAAGAGCTGAAACATCATCCAGAGAAGGCCAGAAGCTGCTCCTGAGCCTTGCTTATTGGAACTGGGGGGGTTTACAGCTCGGTAACGTCTGCTCTGCCACACACATGCTGCAGTCAAAAGCTTCAGGTACCTGAGATCCTCCCCTGTCTGTCACTGTGCTGAAAGAAGATGATTTCCAGTGGAAATCAAGTAAGTGAACAGATCTCCAGAAGCCCAGGAGCATTTTCCACCTACTGTAAATGATACAGAAGGCAGGAACTCAACCCCAGCCACAGGCAGCCTGCACCCACTGCGACTGTCTGCTCTAGCTGAACCCAGTCTACTCCACAAGCTCCCTTCCCCAGCAGTCACAAGCTTTCTCCTCCTTGTGACAAACTGAAAGTGACCCTTTAAAAATAAAGGTGTGGAGCAGCATCACTCCAAAGCTGTTTCTAAGCATGTTCATGGCATCTTTGAGGTGCTCCAGCAGGAAGCGTGGAAGAGCCCAAGCTCTTAGGTGCCTTGTGCCAGGGGAGGTTTAGATTAGACATTAGGAACAATTTCTTCACTGAAAGAGTGGTCAAGTAGAGAACAGGCTATCCAGAGAGAAGGTGCAGTAGCCATCCCCGGAGGGGTTCAAAAAACAAGCAGATGTGGCCCTGGGGGACAGGGCTTAGTGGGCAGGGTGGCATTGGGGTGATGATTAGACTGGATCATCTTGTAGGTCTCTTCCAACCTTAATGATTAGGTGACTTCTCCTGGAGGCTATTTTAGGCGTCACAGAATCATAGAATCACTACGGATTGGAAGGGACCTTGAAAGATCATCTAGTGTCAAACCATTCTGCCCCACCAGTGCTCAGGAAGTTCACGAAAGGGGCTGAGGATGGTTGAATCACTGCCTTGAGGCATCACACCTGCAGGGTGACACCTGTCCCCACAGGTCAACATGGAGCTGTTAAGCTTGGGGAGAAACCTTCTCAAAGCCTGCTGCAAAGCCCAGCAAGGTGAGAAGCAAAAATCCAGTTTGATTTTGCAGAGGTGTTGAAGCAGCCCATGGATTTAGACCATGCACCAGGTGCATCTGCCCCTTCTCTGCCAGCACAGTCAGACTGCAGCTCACTTCTCCATCACCTCAGGGTAACACTGGGACCAATGTACAGTTTTCAAGGAGCAAAGTGGGAGATATTTTCTAGTTTTGGTAGTCAGGAAATTACAGGACCATAGAATGTGAGGGGTTGGGAGGGATCTCCAAAGATCACCCAGTCCAACACCCCTGCCAGAGCAGGATGGCCTAGACCAGCTCACACAGGGCTGCATCCAGGTGGGTTTTGAAAGTCTTCAGAGCAGGACACTGCACACCCACTCTGCGGAGCCTGTGCCAGGGCTCTGTCATCCTCACCCTCCTCCTTATGTTTCCACAGAACCTCCTCTGCTCCAGCTTGTACTCGTTGCCCCTTGTTCTATCATTGGACATGAGATGCTCATTGTCTCACAGGTGTTTCAGGAGCCCTGTGCTTGGCCACGATGCCAGCCCTTGCAAGGCTGAGAACACGCAGTGTGGGACAGACAGACACCAGCATGGTGACGGCTGGGCTGAGGGCACTCACCTCTGTGGATCACGGAGAGCTTACTGTGGAGGTGTTCTAGTGCTTTTACGATCTGAAACAGAAAACCCCAAGTGAATCACAGCTGGCAGCTCCATGATGAGGAGAAAGGCGACCTGGGTTTCACCCACCCATCCTCGCCAGACCTCCCGGAATGATAGGAACTACATGACCTGCACCCTTGCCACACCCTGAAGTAATTTGTGGGTACTCAGGGATCTCGCTGAGGCTCCAGGACCCCCATGAGAAGGCAAAGTTGCTGCAGGATCCTTTCCCATGCCACCTGTCAGTTAGGTGCACAGGCACAATGTGGGTGATTTATGCCTTAGGAATAACGTAAAATATGAAATAAACACCCCAGAGCAGGTTCTGGAAGCCAGCAACGAATGTGCACTTGGACTGGCTCAACAATCCTGGAGGAGCCATTTGCTCCTCCAGGGGCAAACAGCAGGGAGACTGGGTCTTGCAGGACTTGGTTTGGAAGAGAAACCCCCTCTTCCTTCCCGTCTTGCTCTGCTGATACTCACAGAGACAGCTATTTTTCCTAAGATGTCCTCAGGAATCGTCAGGCCTTTGTCAATGACGTGTTTGTAGAACTTGTCCAGCGAGGTATCCATCAGCTCCATGCAAATCCACACATCTCCCTGCAGGATGAAGGAAGCAAACATCTGCCCAGTGGAACACGGCATCTTCTCCTTTCACACGCAAAGGTCACAGTATCACACAACACCCCAGTATCCCAGGTTGGAAGGGACCCAAAAAATCATCCAGCCCAACCCTTTAAAGTACAGAAATGAGGTGGCCCAGCAGCCTGTTCAGCTGAGCCTTAACACTGTCTAAAGCTGAGGAATCCACCACTTCCCTGGGAAGACCATTCCAGTGTCTAGCTGTTCTCATGGTGAAACGTCTCCCTCTGGAGTCCAACTGGAATCTCCCCAGGAGCACCCGGTATCCATCACCCCTTGTCCTTTCTATCAGATTACTCGTGAAAAGGGAGTCTCCATCTTCTTGGCAGCCCCCTGAATGTCCTGATCTTCTCTGAATGTCCTGATCTTCTCTGACACACCTGCTTGCCTCTTCCCCATCTTTTAAGTTACCCAGCAAACCTGTAGTGAACTTTCTCCTTCCCTCCTCCCCAGTTGGAACAAAGTGCTGGCCACTACCACTCCGGGTGCATTCTCTGCTGTCTATTCCCAAAGCAGAGTGCTTTCAGAAGTCCTACAAGTTATGGGGACCGAAGTTCCCTACATGCTCAGGTCAATGCAAATGCTGAGCCACTAGAAGTTCACCTCTGCTCCAAACATCTTGCTTTTCAAAACAGCTTTCCATATTTTGGTTCTGTGAGGCTTCCACTGCAAGTGAGGGCAACACTAACGAATGGGGCTGTGCCAGGCACAGGGTCCTGGCACCGAGGTTTGGCTGCCCTTTGGCTCTTCCTCACACAGGACCACATCTCTCCTCATGTGCCTTGAAGTAATCTAGGTGGCACTGAGCAAATCCCTATAGTACCAAGACTCCAGGTCTAGATGGAGGCCCTTGGGGGCACTCTGGGCATGGGTATTCAGCGCCTGGGTGAGGATCGGGTCTCCCCAGGGCAGCAGGGCTGGTCTCCAGGATGCCATACCTCTCGGAAAAGTGCCCCATAAAAGGTGACAGTGAAGGGGCAATCTACCGTCCTCATGGAGATATCCAGATCCATCAACAACCTCTTCTGCTCCTGGCTGTTTACCGTCGCTCGGATCCGCTGCAAGACAAAGCAGTTGAAGGTTGGTTGCCATCACATCCGCACCACAGCCACATCCATGCCGGCCACAGTGCCTTCGTATCACTCCTTTAGCCTCTCTGTGTTACCCTTTTATCACATCTCTGCTACCTCTTTGTAACAGACCCATCACAGTCAGGGTAGGAGCACCCCAGTGTCACAGATGACAACAGCAGCTCAAAATGTCTTCTCACCTCAGCCCAAACTACAGGAGATTTTGCTCTTCCCTGCAAAAGCCACTCTTTTTGCAAAACCCAAAAGTCACTGTGGCTTGGGAGAGGAGAAAGGAGCAGGATATCAAAGTCTAGGCTGCTGGAAACCCCTAACTCTTGGAGCTAACCACCACAAAGGCACATGACGTGGGTCACACACATATCCCAGGCTCCTTGGCCAAAGCCACTTGAGGACACTAACATAACAGAATTAAACTGCTCAGCACTGCAGATACAAGTAATAATCTGAATGCTCCTGCCATACCCTCTGCACAAGCTCCATCAGACTCGGAGAGGTCTTTAGCAGTTTGGTGGCCACCATAACAAACGAGAAGACCAAACACAGAGCCCTGGGACACATCCCAGAACCTTCAGGAAAGACTGTCCACAACTAAGGAGCTAAGAATTTTCCTTCAGTCTGCTCAGAGCTTCCAGATCCACATCTTTCTGTTTTAGCAGGGGGATTGGACTAGATGATCTTTCGAGGTCCCTTCCAATCCCTGATGTTCTATGATTTATCCTGAAAGAAACTTGAGCTAAAAACCAGCCAAGCAAAAATTGGTCCTTCCCAAAACACAGATTTTCCCAGGACTATTTCACAGAATCACAGAACATTGGAAGGGGATTGGAAGGGGCCTCGAATGATCATCCAGTCCAATCCCCCTGACACAGCAGGATCAGCTAGACCAAGTCGCACAGGAACACACCCAGGCGGGTTTTAAATGTCTCCAGAGAGGGAGACTCCACAACTCCCCTGGGCAGCCTCTTCCAGTGCTCTGTCACCCTCACTGGGAAGAAGTCCCTTCTCACATTCATATGGAACCTCCTCTGATCCAGCTTACACCCATTGACCCTTGTTCTATCACTAAATGACACGAAGAGCGTGGTTCCATCTTCCTGACACCCACCCTTCACATATTTATCAACAGTAATGAGTCCCCTTAAGCTGTGAGTTTACAGCTCTGTTATGAAAACTTTTCATCACAGTCTCTACAAGGCTGCCATGGATAAAGATCCCCTCGTGAAAATCCAAGTGCAAATTCCCTATTCTTAAAAAATTAAAAACATCTCAGCTGAAGAACATTTATCCTTTGCTAATCCATTTCCAAGATGCTCTTCACAGCGTGCAGAGCCCTGAACCTGAGAGTGCAGCAGCATTCGAAAAAAACAGAAACATTTACAAATAGCTGACAGCAAATAGCTTGTGAAATCCTCACAAACCCAGCAATATTGTAGACAAAGACGAGCTGCATGTTTGCTGCACTGCTGGAAACACCCTGAGCATCATCATTTTAACCTTGAGTATCATCACTTTAATGTTGGACATAATTTTAACATTGAGCATTATCACTTTAACATTGGGCATCATCATTTTAACGTTGGGCATCACCATTTTAAGATTGGGTATCATTATTTTGACATTGGGCATCATTATTTTAAGGCTGGGCATCAACATTTTAATGCTGGGCATCATCACTCTAACACTGGGCATCATCACTTTAAGGTTGGGTATCAATATTTTAACCCTGGGCAGCATCACTTTAACATTGAGCATTCATCTCTTTAACGCTGAACATCATCATTTTAACATTGAGCATCATTATTTTAAGGTTGGGTACCACAATTTAACACTGGGCACCACCATTTTAATCATGGAATCATAGAATCATTAGGGATTGGAAGGGACCTCGAAAGGTCATCTAGTCCAATCCCCCCTGCCACAGCAGGATCACCCAGACCCAGTCGCACAGGAACACATCCAGCCGGGTGTTAACATTGAGCATCATCATTTTGAGCATCATTTTGAAACATTTCAAACCCCTTTTCTTGGTAAAATGGCCCAAACCTACGTCAGCAGTCTTTGCCCTTTGTAGAAAGAGGGTTTTGTAAGGAAGTAAGTGAAAATCTCAGTGAAGGGCCATGCGAGAACATTAGGAGAGCACAGAGAGTGTGCCCACACACAATGACAAGCACAGAAAGCACCTCGGGACGCTCACTCTACCTTCACTGCCATGATCTGCCCGCTGGGCATGTGCCGCATCTTCTCCACCACCCCGTACGCACCTCGGCCCAGCTCGGAGATGGGCTCCAAGTCATCGGCTTTCACCTCAAAGTTCTGCAAGGGAGAGATAAGAAACCATCAGTGTGAAGGTGACCACTTGTACCTGCTGCACCAGGACCCCTCAAATCCAGCCCTGCCTGGCACATCAACCCACTCTGTGCATCCCTCTCCCTAACTGTGTTCACAGAATCACAGAAGTTGGAACAGACAAGGAACAGGACTTAGTGCCATGATGGTTAATGGTTGGATGGGTGATCATGAGGGGATTGAATGCACCCTCAGTAAATCTGCAGATGACATGAAATTAAGCAGCTACAGGCTGGGGGAAGAGTGGTAGGAGAGCTGCCTGGTGGAAAAGGACCTGCAGGTGTTGGCTGACAGCCAGCTGAACAGAAGCCAGCAGGGTGCCCAGGTGGCCAAGAAGGCAAATGGCGTCCTGGCCTGGATCAGGAACAGGATAACCAGCATCATAGAGAGGTGATGGTGCCCCCGTACTCTGCATTCATGAGACCACGCCTCAAGTACTGGGTCCAGTTTTGAGCACCACAGTATCAGAAGGACATTGAGGGGGTAGAGTGGGGCCAGAGAAGGGCGATGAGGCTGGAGAACACACCCTAGAAAGAGCAGCTGAGGGAACCTGGGTTATTTAATCTAGAGAAGAGAAGGCTGAGAGGAGACCTTCTTGCTCTCTACAGCTACTTCAAAGGAGGTTGTAGTGAGGCTGGTGCTGGTCTCTGCTCCCCAATCACTAATGACAGGAAGAGGGGAAATGGCCTCAAGTTGCATCAGGGGAGGTTTAGACTGAATCTTAGGAAGAAGTTCTTTCCTGAGAGAGTGGTTGGGCACTGGAACAGGCTGCCCAACCACCAGGGAGGTGGTGGAGTTCCCATCTCTGGAGGTGTTTAAGAAACAAGTAGCTAGAGTACTTGAGACCACGGTCTAGGGATGAGGGAGATGTTGGGCTTGATGATCCTGGAGCTCCTTTCCAGCCATGATGATTCTATGTCTTTTCCAACCTTAACGATTCTATGATTAAGTTTAAAAGATGCCATTTACTATCAGGCTGGACGCACAACATCGCTGTTATCCCACAGAAGGAGAAGCGGCTCATAACAAACATAATTCCACACAGATACTTCTGACACAGCAGATAAACCCCTGCAGCCTGCGCTGTGCTGCCTGGGGATGTCCTGGCGGGCAGGATCCACACAGCGTCACTGTGTGCTCAGGCTCCTGGATGTTTCTCTGCAGCCACATCACCTGCAAAAGGAGTCCTGACTAGTGTTTCCAGCACCCCTGACCCTGCTCCCGCTGTTCCACAGGACCCACTCCCAAAAATACACCGGCACTTGCTCTTAAATTTAGCAGAAAAGTCTGAAGGGCAAAGAGAGAAGGGGGCTTTTCCTAGGATCAGAGGTGACTGCCGTCAGGCTGGTGAAGAGGGAGCCCATCCTAAAGGAACTCGGCTGGACAAACAGGTACCAGATGCCAGAATCTCTTCAGTTGGAAGAGACCTTTAAGATTACCAAGTCCAACCTTCAATACAGCACTACCAGGCTGGACACAACCCATGCCCCTAAGCATGAGGTCCACACGTTCTTTAAAAACCTCCATGGGATTCCAACACTTCCCTGGGTAGCCTGCTCCAGTGTTTGATAACCCTCTGGGTGAAGAAATTCTTCCCAGCATCCAGCCTAAACCTCCTCTGGTGCAGCCTGAGGCCATTTCCACCGGTCCCATCGTCAGAAGGGAGAAGACATTGAGCCCCTCCTCACTCCAACCTGCTGTCAGGTAGTTGTAGAGCGCGAGAAGGTCTCCCCTGAGCCTCCAGAGTAAGCAATCCCAGTTCCCTCAGCCTCTCCTCACAGACTTGTGCTCCAGACCCTTCATGTTACCCTTCTCTGGGAAAGGCAAACCATGGCACATCAGTCCCTCCAAGACAGCGGCATCCATGAAAAAAATCCAAGCTCTGGGTTTTCCAGCCGTGCACCATCCTACATAGACTATCTGCCTCCATGCATGGAGCCTTTTTGGAGCTCTTGAGCTCTTCCTCATCCCTGAACTGCAGGGGACAAGGGATTTTCTTGGAGCAGGCACTCGCTCTAGCAGCAGGCGCCTGCTCTCCTCGGTGCTGCTACGTTCTTGCTCCTTCCACCTCCCAGCCCCTGCTCCAGGCCAGGGAAAACACAAAATGAAAACACAGTAAAGAAAAGCATCTGAAGACAGACATTACAAAACACTGCTGGATTAGGATTTCAGCTCATAAATGAACTCGCTGACACCGAGCTCTCTCTCTTGCATTTCACTCATTTACTGCCCAGCTTTAAAATGCTGCTCTGGACACTGCTGTGTCCTTTTCTCCTACTGAAATAGCTGTCCTTGGCTTTGGGTTTGCCTTGCTGGCTTTTCAGAAGATCAGGTGGCCATACTGTCAGAAGGGTTTGCTTCCAGGAAAGGAAGATCTGCTCCAAGTTAGACTGCTGATGGTGGTTTCAAATCAGCAAAGGCAAGCAGAATCTGCTGTCAGCAGCCCCTTTGCTTTGTTATCTTTACTGCCAGGGTATCACTTTGGCAAGACAGGGCTCTCCAAGCTGGACAACACAAAGGGGACCCAGATGTCACGGGATGCAAAGGGTGAATGGCTGGGGGCATGTCCATGAGGTGGCCACGGGGTCATCAGTCCCCAGCAGACAGCCCTTGCTGGAGAAGCCCAACAGCAGACAGTTGGCTCTCTAAGGATGAAGGAGAACATGAACAGCCTGTCTGGACCCCCAGCCAGCACCACAACAGCCAGCCCAGGATGGTTTCCCATCCCAAGAGACTTTCTCACCACAAGTCCTGGCCTTACCTCCTCACCAATAGAGATGCAGGCTTTGGAGTCTAGATCTCTGGGTGGCCTGCAGGAGAGAAAAGGAAAGAGATGAGAGATGTTCCTCGCAACGATCAGCTTTACGTAGAGACTAAATACAACCCTCATGGGCTTCCAAGCCATTCCCTTGTACCCCCAAAACAACAGCTTGGAGCAGACCTCAGCAGCCTTAGCAGTCCCCTAGAGCTTTGTAGGATCAACAGAAACAGCCAAGATCCACAGAGTCACCCCAGGCTGGAGCTGGCATTTCTCACATCCAACCTGCCTGTGCAGGAACCCAGAAGGATTCTCTGGGAAAGGCAAAGCAGGTCTCTGCCAGCCGGTATGAAACACGGATGAAAGGTCCAAATCCACTGTACATCATTATCCCAGTCAGGCAGCTCGGGCTAACAGCCTAATAAAAGTCAGTCCTCAAGGAAGCAAAGAGCTCAGCAGGCTGCAGTTGCACAAATTCCCTTTAAAAACAACTTTGTGCAGGCAAGGGGATGAATTTTTATGCCTTGAGCAAGTGTATCTGTTACTCCAAGTGGGCAGCAGAAGGGTCACGGGGGTTGGAGTCAGGTGCCCATCCTGCACTGCATTTCCTTGGGCACCCCATGAAGCAGCACAGGGCACAAATCCCACAAGCAGAGATGGGCTGAGATCCCCCCTGGATGCACTTTGGGGCTACAAGAGAAATCCAAGGGCTGTTATTTGCCTCCATCGTGCTGCCAATATTAACACGGGCGTTTTGCCACTGGTCCTGATGACAGGTTCTAGTTACCCCAGACCTACAGCACCAGCCCCAGGCACTGGCCATGAGCAGCCACTGGCCCCAGACTGTGGCAGCGCAGGCACAAGCAAAGGCTGGAAGGCAGCTGTGGTTGGTGGTTTTATTTTGCCTTAGTGTTTGCAGACTTACGTGGAGCTTGTCTGTGGTTGCTCAAATGCTTCTTTAGGAATTTTCAGCCCAGGGTTTCTCTTCTTGCCTGGGAAACAAGACAAGAGGAAGAATTAAAGAGAGGCACTTGGGGTTGGTTTTTGTTGTTTTCACTAGCAAAACGCAGCTTGTTCACATTTGTTGACCTTATTTAACATAAATGCCCGGCCAGGCTGGTGGTGGAGACTCAGGGCACCAGGCTGAAAACATAAGGTGCCTTTGTTCAGCAACACTTGGAGCGCTGGCTGCCGGCTCGGTGCAGAAAGCAGGCAGAGCTCTGCCAAAACCCAGCCATGTGAACATGCAAAGGAAAAGGTAGTTCTCTTTCCTTGCCCACGAAGGATCCTGTTAAAATGTTTTAAGCCATCCCAGACACAAGAAAACCCTGGCAGAACTGACAAAAATCTCCAAGTCCACAACCTGGCTGCTGATTAAGTTTATCACAGAATCATTAGAGATTGGAATAGACCTCGAAAGATCATCTAGTCCAATCTCCCTGCCACAGCAGGATCACCTAGACCAAGTCACACAGATAAATGGATGTTTCACATCTTGGCCATCCAGGTTGTGCAAACTCAGTGAAAATGAAGCAGAATTCAGTCTGCAGCCTTCAAAGTTGGTTGTTTCTCCTCACACCAACCAGCCAAGCTTTGCTGAGCTGGATGAAGCTCAAGCTCTGAAGCAGTTGAACTCCAGACGCTCCTGGAAAGGGGGTCCAAGGCGGCAGACACAAGAGTCAGACAGACGAGAGAAACACAAGAGCCTTTTTATGACCAAACAGCCACATTTCACCACAGGGTTTGGCTTTTTTTGAACTGATGGAGAAAACAACCAGGAAACGTTAAGTCATGTCACCCAAAGTCTCAAGGTAAACATCTGGCTGTTTGGCTACCGAATAAAATCCCTGATCCACAGAATCACAGAACATCAGGGATTGGAAGGGACCTCGAAAGATCATCTAGTCTAATCCCCCTGCCACAGCAGAATCACCTAGACCAAGTTGTACAGAAACACACCCCCCAACTAAAACCAGCATAAACATCTCACTTAGGTGCTAAACATCTCAAACCCAACAATTTCTATCCGTTACTGTCTTTCTTTTAAGCATGAGTTTTACTTTTATCCTTCAACAGAGCTTGGTTTAACTCCTGACACAAACTCGTGGCAACAGAAACCAGAGCATCCCACTGCAGAGCTGGGCTAGATGGTACTGCAGGCACCCAGAAGTGAAAACAACTCTTTTAAAGCAATTAGTCATTTCAGACAGCCACTATCTGTACTACTATAATTCAATTTTTACTATTATATTTCTGTTTATTATCATTATATTATTTTTATTATTATTTATTAAATACTGTTATTATTGTCAATTTTTTTTCCCCGACTTCTTTTAGCAAAGATTCACTCCAGGATGAGACAAGCTACAACAACGCAGCTGGTCAAGGGAAGTGATTTTATCCCCCTCTACTCTGTACTGGTGAGACCTCACCTGGAGTACTGGGTCTAGTTCGTAGAGCTCACGGAACGAGTCCAGAGGAGAGAAACTACAATGATCGGAGGGCTGGAGCACCTCCCCTATGAGGACAGGCTGAGCAATTTGGGATTGTTCAGCCTGGAGAAGAGGAGGCTCCTAGGTGACCTTCAAGCTGCTTTCCAATCTCATAAAGGGGCTACAAAAATGCTGGGGGAGGGCTTTTGACACAGGTGGTAGTGAGAGGACAAGGGGAAAGGGTTCCAGACTTGAAGAGGGGAGATAGAGGTTGGACATGAGGAACAAATTCTTTCCTGTGAGGGTGGTGAGATGCTGGAACAGGTTGCCCAAGGAAGATGTGGCTGCCCCACCCCTGTTAAAGGCCAGGCTGGATGGGGCCCTGAGTAACGTGATCTAGTGAAGGTGTCCCTGCCTTTGCAGGGGGGTGGAACTGGATGATCTTTAAGGTCCCTTCCACCCCTGGCCATCCAAGGATTCTATGATTCTAACCCAGCTGCGACCTGGTGGGAAAAGCATTTATTGGAAACCACTGTGCACACTCACTCCTGTTATTACAAACCTACAGAGCTGCAAATTTACAAATGGGAGGGGGAAACAAACAAATAAATAACTGGATGAGGCGAGTCTCTGCTCTAAGGAGCTTCCAGTCTTAACACCGAAAAGGCAAAATAAAAAGCAGCAGAACAAAACCAGGAAAAATAAAAAGATCACTGTGAGGCACAAAGAATAAAGAACCACAGAATATATTTACTTGGAAGAAACGTTTAAGATTATCAAGTCCAACTTTGACCCTGCACTGCCAGGTTGCCACTAAACAATCTCCCATGAAGAACCACTGTTTTCCCATGAAGTAAAAGGTGCTCTGTGAGGAAGCAAAAATCATGGTTAAAACAAGTGGAGTTTACTGCTAGTGGAAATGGTCTTTGAGCCTTTCTCCTCCTAATTTCCTTGCTTGCACTAGAAAGGTCGGCAGAAGGCACCACAGAGGAGCAAACCTTGTGCACGAGATGCTCCAGATACTGCTTCTCGTCCCAGCTGCACCAAGTGCACATCAGAGCTCCGAGGATGCTAAATGGGTAACAGTGTTCCTGGTGCTGTCATGTCTCAGCTAAAAAAGGAATCTCAAAACTACAGGTCTGGCAGCGCAGGCAAACACAAACGCTGTTTCTCTGGCAGTGTCTGAGTCTGCCATCCCAGTGACCTCTGTGCCTCCACAAAACCTGCCACCACCCTCTCGCAGCGCAAGCAAACAAGACAACCACAGGCACAAGAAAAGCAGCGTCTTCATCCTTGTTTTGCACATGGGAATCAAGACTCGGAAAATCAGCAATGTGCCCATGGAGGAAGGAATCAGAAGGAAGACGCCCCCACTTCACCCTACTACCCTCATCAGCCATCTCTTGGGATACTCCTACACATGGAGCATCCAGGCAAGAATCAAAATCAAGAGAGGAACAAGTACGGACCCACTCTGTTCTGGCCTTTGGGGGGGATTTGCTCATGCAGTCCCACATGCATGGACCTCAGGAATCCATGAATCCATGAACCCTGAGGATACGTGAATCCATGAGCCTTGTGAATCCACGAACCTCAGGAATCTGTGAACCCATGAATCTCAGGAATCCATGACTCCATGTACCTTGAGGATCGTCATGGATGAGTTCTGTGAATCCATGAATCTCAGGAATCTATGAGCCCATGAACCACAGGAATCCATAAGCCTCAGGAATCCATGAATCCATGAGCCATGTGAATCCATGAACCTCAGGAATCCCTGAGCCTTGAGAATCCATTAATCTCAAGAATCCAGGAATCTACGAACTTCAGGGATCCATGAATCCATGAACCTCAGGAATTCCATGAATCCATGAGCCTTGGGAATCCATGAATCCATAAACCTTGAGGAAAAATGAATACATGAACCTCAGGAATACACAAGCCTTGGGAATCCATGCACCTCAGGAATCCATGAACCGCAGGAACCTGCCCTCAGGCAGCTCTGGGAAGGTAAAAACGAACCTGCTGGAAATTTGAAGGGGAACCAGAACAGGTTGTGCAGCATTTTGTCTGCTGGTGGTTCCCAAGTGGTGTCAGCAGAAGACCGAGGTAGCAAAATGCCAAACCCAAATAAATATTAAAAGGCTTCTGCCTTCTGGTGAAATCCAATCTGCACTTTGGGGAGTTTATTTTGCTTGTCTCCTCTTCACAAAAGACAATATTTTGAAACTCTGCCATTTTTTTGAAGGCCAATCTGTTCGCGTGTTGGAGTTGCCAAGGCGCAGGCACAGTTTCAACCTTCTTTGGGCTTTTTCAAAGGAAGAAGAAAGCCATGATGGCAGCAAGAACAAAACACGGGTTTCACGACGGCACCAGGCAAAGAGGATTGCAAATGGGGAATTGCCAGCACGGAGACTCGCACCCTCAGCACCAACAGCTCATTGTGTGGAGGAGGAACGCGGGTACCACCACGTCATGGCTCACCACGGGGTATCTCATAGAATATTCACAGAATCACAGAAACATTAGGGATTGGAAGGGACCTCGAAAGATCATCAAGTCCAATCCCCCTGACACAGCAGGATCCCCTAGACCAAGTTGCACAGGAACAAGGCCAGGTGGGTTTTAAATGTCTCCAGAGAAGGAGACTCCACAAGTCCCCTTCCAGTGCTCTGTCACCCTCACTAGGAAGAAGTTCCTTCTCAGATTGGTGTGGAACCTCCTCTGTTCCAGCTAACACCCACTGCCCCTTGTCCTATCATTGGGTGCCCCTGAGCAGAGCCTGGCTCCATCCACCTGACATCCACCCTTTCCATATTTAGCAACATTGATGAATGTCACCCCTCAGTCTCCTTTTTTCCAAGCTGAAGAGACCCAGCTCCCTCAGCCTTTCTTCAGTAGGGAGATGTTCCACTCCCTTCATCATCTTTGTGACTCTGTGCTGGACTCTCTCAAAGCAATTCTATGTCCATCTGGAACTGAGGGGCCCAGAACTAGACAGAGTAGAGGGGGAGGAGAACCTCCCTCGATCTACTAATCACCCTCCTTCTAATCCGCCCCAGGATGCCACTGGCTTTCTTAGCCACAAGGGCACGTTGCTGGCTCACGCTCATCTGGAAGGACTTCAGGGCTCACCCAGTGCCAACCTCCTGCCATGGGCAGCGACACTTCTCACCAAACCAGGTTGCCCAGAGCCACATCCAACCTGGCCTTGGACACTTCCTCAAAGTCTTGGGCTGCCACCGGGCAGTTTCATGCCTCTCAGCTAGATCAGGCAAATTTCTGAGCTCTTCTTGTTCCAACACACCACAATGCTCATCTCTCCAAGCCTTCTAGGACCAGAGCCTGCGAGTGTCTTGAAAAAGTCACTGGCAATCCTGAACACAACTTTAAAATCAGAAGTCTGGAGCAGCACTCAGCACCACTCTGTAGAGCCATGGTGGCCACCCTGACAAGCTGCAGCGGGGTGCAGGAGCTAGGGTCCCTCCATTGCCCCACAACCCAGCTGCAAGTTGGAGATGGTTCAGCTGCAGCCACTCCAACACACAGGTCACACAACCCTGACGGAGTTTCTCCTCAAAGGCAAACACTGACACTTGGAGGGGCTTTTTTAAAGGAAACCGAACAAATAACTAGAGGTCCCGAGACCAGTTCTGTTCCATAGCAACTGCCAAGCAGGTATCTGTCCAAACAACCCCCCACACATCTGTCCAAATAAAATCCCTCACTGCAGACGGCGGCTCTGGAAAATGACGCTGTGGTTTGCAGAGAATGTCGCCTGTACAGGAGCTCAAAACGTGGGGGCAGCTGAACAACAGGCACAATTGGATGTTACCTGTTCTGTCCACCAGAAAACCAGTATTTTCCAGAGTGTTTTTATGGACCATTGCTATTTTTAGCTCTGTGTCCTGAGGAAAATCACCGCATGAGTCTATTCGACAGCCGGTGACCCTTGTGGCAAGTGCAAACCCACTGACCAATTTCAGCCCAATCTGAGGAACCGAGCTGTTGGAGATGGCAGATCTGAGAGATGTAGGTGACTAAATAAAGCTCCATGGCAGGATGAAGCACAAAAGCAACCTATGGCAGACACCAAGCATCTGCGTTCAAGCTGTGCAGAAGCCTCGGGTGTCTCAGACACCAAAGAACAGCACGAGGCTCAGTCCTGAGGTACAAACCAGCTGAGCCCTGAGCATCAGCTCCCTGAGGATTGCAGTACAGAAAATCCTCCAGTGAGCCACCAGACAAAGCATGAAGCCTTCAATGTGGCTCCTTCTGCAGAAGTCCTGGTGGATCAACAGATGAGGTCGTACATCTGCTCGTCAGCATCCCAAAAGTCATGAGTTTTCCATATAAACAACACTGGTGGCTTCCTGGTCTCTGAGATTCCAAGCTAAAGCTCATCTGAGAGCTCTCCCTGCAATTTCCACACAGATTTCCACAAGGACTTGACTCAAAAAGTGGGTTTGAAGAATAATTGAAGGGAAAAATGTGATGGGTTTGGAGTCACCCTGGGAGACATCTCCAGGAGGGAGTTTGGATTCAGCCGAACATCCAGGGTGTCTTTAGCATTAAACATAGACTTAAATCTGCTTTATTTCCTGATGCTAGAGAAGCTGCCCCTTCTAAAAATCCCTCCCCACCTGCCTTCCCGGTGGCCACAGAAAGTCAGTGCTGGGAACTAAGCGAGGTCTGAAAGCAAAACTGTAATGGGAAAAAGAAAACCTGACTTAATGAAAACACATTTGCCACTTCCCCGTGAAGGTCTTAAACCCAGTTTAAGGGTTTAAGGGAGGGGAGAAAAGAAATACAACTTCCAATCGGCTTGTTAACCTCTTCCCACCAGCCCTGACAGAGAGAGCCCAGAGACTGATGTTGCTGGCCCCTTTCAATTAGGGCAGCGTTAACTATCGATATTGGGCAAGGAAACTTCAAAGTTGCCTCAGCTAAAGGGTAGGAAGCCCCAGCTAAAGAGTAGGAAGCAAAACAGAGGAGAATAAAGACAGGGAAGACAGAGGAATTCACTACCCACATTGACTCCAAAAGAAAAGCAAACTTGTGAAGGAAAATCCCATTCTCCAGTCTCTGTATTTTTCACTGCCGTTCAAAAACAACACTTTAAAAAATGATATAATCCAAAGTAAATGGTTCCTTGCCACAAAAAGCTCCCATTTCCTTCAAAGGATATTAACCAGCTCTGTCTTCACCACAACTTATTACGAAAGCTGGGCTCAACAGCCATGGAGCAACACTTTCCTCCAAACAACACACCTCAGCGTCTGGTTAGATCTCACAACTGGGAAATGCCTCCTTCTCCCACTTTTTAAGAGAAGAGGCTCATTTACTGCTCCTGTCTCAGATGCTCTGGAAATGCCCTGCAGGAGACAGCTCTTCATGTAAAGACTCGGTCTTCAACTGCAAAGGGCATCTCTTACACACCACCCAGTTCCAGCCCACAAGCAGCAGTAGACTTGAGGCTGTTAAAAAGAAGTTCAAACCCTGAAAGTCAGGAGGAGATACCCAAACCTCTGAGAACTTCATCTACTTAAACACTGTGATATCTTGAATGTGGGTGCTCGTGGAACCCAGGATAGAGCAGGGTTGCCTGAAGCAACAGCTGCTGTAGATGTAACCTCATAGTCAACAGCAGTTTCACAGAGGATGATCAAAGAGGAGGAAAGGATACTTCATTATCAAATATTAAAGACCTCTCTTGGTTCATTATTTATTCTTGCAATTTATAAAAGGCTAAGGTGCACATAATGGTTAGAGCTGATACAAACACATCCATGAGGTACTAGGGAACAGGCATGGTGGGACCACAAGATGGTGGAGTTCAGGATCTTATGTGGCAGAAACAGAGTATCTAGCAGAACCACAACCCTGGACTTTAGGAGGGCCAATTTGGGCCTTTTCAAGCAATTGCTAGGGGAGACCCCATGGGACAGGGTACTGGCAGGTAAAGGGGCCCAAAACACCTGGTTAACATTCAAAGACCACTTCTTTGAAGCCCAGGACAAGAGCATCCTAACAGGTAGGAAGTTAAGGAAGGGAGCCAGAAGACCTATATGTTAAACAGGTTGCTGCTGGGCAAAATCAAGAGGAAGAAGAAAGTCTGCAGTAACCTAGAATTGAGCAAACTGGATGGACATAAATCCAGGGGCCCGGATGGGGTGCACCTGCGAGTGCTAAGGGAGACAGCCACCCTCCATCATCTTTGCTAAGTCACGGGGAACAGGAGAGGTGCCTGGGGACTGGAGGACAGCAAATATCACGCCAATCTTCAAAAAGGGTGAGAAGAAGGACCCGTGTAACTATAGACCAGTCAGCCTCACCTCCATCCCAGGAAAGGTGATGGACAATTTGTTCTAGACGCTGTCTCCAGGCACACCAAGGACAGCAGGGTCATTAGGGACAGTCAGCATGGCTTCACAAAGGGAAAGTCGTGCTTGACCAACCTGAGAGCCTTTTAAGAGGGCATAACCAGGTGGATAGATGATGGCAGAGCGGTGGATGTGGTCTGTCTTGACTTCAGTAAAGCATCTGACACAATCTCACAGAGCATCCTCGCAGCCAAGCTGAGGCAGTGTGGTCTGCATGATCAGGTAGCAAGGTGGATCATGAACTGGCTGAAGGACAGAAGTCAGAGAGGAGAGATCAATGGGACAGAGTCTAGCTGGAGGCCTGTATCTAGTGAAGTGCCCCAAGGGTTGGTACTGGGACCAGTCCTATTCAATATCTTCATTAATTGTTATTCATTCATTAATGATTTAGATGAGGAAGTAAGGGGCACTATCAGCAAGTTTGCTGATGACACAAAGCTGGGTGGTGTCACTGACACCCCTGCAGACTGTGCTGGCATTCAGCAAGACCTGGACAGGCTGGAGAGCTGGGCAGGCAAAAACTGAATGAAATAAAACAGGGGCAAGTGTAGAGTCTTGCATCTGGGCAAGAACAACCCCAGGGACCAGTATAGGTTGGGGAATGAGCTGTTGGAGAGCAGTGTAGGAGAAAGGGACCTGGGGGTCCTGCTGGACAGCGGGATGTCCATGAGCCAGCAGTGTGTTCTTGTGGCCAAGAGGGCCAACAGCATCCTGGGATGGGTCAGAATGGGGGTGGTCAGCAGATGGAGAGAAGTTCTTCTTCCCCTCTACTCTGCCCTGGTGAGTATTTGTCCAGTGCTGGGACACTCAGTTCAAGAAGGACATAGAGCTGCTGGAGAGAGTCCAGCACAGAGCAACGAAGGATGATGAAGGAGGTGGAGCACCTCCCTTATGAGGAAAGGCTGATGGAGCTGGGTCTCTTTAGCTTGGAGAAGAGGAGACTGAGGGGTGACCTCATTAATGTCTATAAATATTTGAGGGGTGGGTGTCAAGAGGATGGAGGCAGGCTCTTCTCAATGTCATCTGGTGATAGGACAAGGGGCAATGAGCATGAGCTGGAACAGAGGAGGTTCCATACGAATGTGAGAAGGAACTTCTTCACAGTGAGGGTGACAGAGCACTGGAAGGGGCTGCCCAGGGAGGTTGTGGAGTCTCCTTCTCTGGACGTGTTTAAATCCCGCCTGGATGTTCCTGTGCAACGTGGTCTAGGTTATCCTGCTGTGTCAGGGGGACTGGACTAGATGATTTCTTGAGGTCCCTTCCAGTCCCTGATGTTCTGTGATTCTGTGAATGGACTGACTGCTGGACTTCATCTTGTAGGTGTTTTCCAACCTTAATGATTCAATGATTCTTAGCACCCACCAAACACATCAGTTTGAGGGCTGTAGTGGACCTGCCCATCTCCTTTGGTCCTCAGTTGTCTGCCCAGCAGCAGCCCATTCCACTGCCCAGTCCTCAAGGTAAAAAGCCTTCAGTTAACTCCACCAAGGAATCCCACAGGTGGAGATGCCCCAGCCAAGCAGTAAGACGAGCAGGAAGGGCGGGCACATTCCTGGTGTCCCTGCAGTCAAACACTCACCACCTCCAGACTAAACAAGAGGCACTGAGCGAAGACACCTGACATTCCCTGCCAACACTAAAACACACAGAGATAACGGAGTGTGTTTTACATGAGTGGGGTGAAGGAGCAGCTGCGATGTCGGAGCTGCACCCAGACATGTTTGTACGAGCTGGCTCTGTTCCAGGTGAAATGGAAATCAAGTCCTCAGTCAAAGGGAACAAACATGAATGGGTTTAAATCCATGAACCGCCACTTGTGGTGGTTTCCCTGGTGGCCACTTTGCACAGGCAGATCCCCTGGTGCCATCTCCACATCACCTGTACCTTCCTCCCACAGGCTTCACCTGTGAAAGTCTCTGAATTTGCCTATGGGCAGTCAAAGTACAGAATCACAGAGACATAGAATGTGTTGGACTGGAAGGGATCTTCAAAGGCTATCTAGTACAACCCCGCTACAACAAGCAGGGCCATCACTCACCAGACCAGGTTGCCTACTGCCCTATCCAGCCTGACCTTGAATGACTCCAGGAATGGAGCCTCCAACACCTCTCTGGGCAGCCTGTTCCAGGGATCCCCCACCCTCAGATTCAAGAACTTTTTCGTCATGTCCACCCTATCTGCCCTTTTCCAGATGATGCCTTTTCCATTTAAAAGCCTTTGGGACAGGTCTGCAGATGACAGGAAGATGATGTTGTTGATGGTGATTTGGCCGCTCAACACAAGGGAAGTTCTCTCACTACTTCTG
This sequence comes from Rhinopomastus cyanomelas, assembly GCA_013400115.1. Taxonomy (NCBI): domain Eukaryota; kingdom Metazoa; phylum Chordata; class Aves; order Bucerotiformes; family Rhinopomastidae; genus Rhinopomastus; species Rhinopomastus cyanomelas. The sequence goes on along the minus strand of VXBP01004928.1, from coordinate 716,208 downwards.
CCTCCACGGTTGGGTTGTGTCTTGCTAACCCTGTGGTAAAGGGCCATAGGAGCACCTTGTGCTGCTCAGGGACAGGGTCGATGCCACAGACACGGGGGTGAGGAACTTAGCTGCACCCACCGCTCAGTTTGTAAATGCAGAGCTTCAACCCAACCCTAGATTCTGGAGAAAACCAAAAGCTAAGTGTCCATGTCACTACCTGTGAAGCGAAAACTGGTCTGAAAACCCATTTTTCAACCCCCCATTAAGCCACAGAAAAACAATTTGATGTGCAAAAGACTCTTAAAACCTGGAGAAGTTTCAACCAAAGGCCAAGGGAAGGGCTGAAGTAGACCCTTGTTTGGCTTCCTGAAATTAAATTCATCAGCTCTCTCCTGAGCCCTGTCAATACGCAAGAGGTGGCTGAGCACCACTGGCTGCTCTTCCGTCACTGCCACAAGCAACTAGATCGGCTGGAGGCAAATGGGGATGCCCCAACAAGGAGTATGGGATGTCCTCTGTGGAGGACAGGGATGTTTTCTCCACATCCTTTATCTGTGTCTTCCCTCCTGGTTGTTTGCAGAAACTCCTTGGAAACAGCCAACTTGAAATCTGTTTCCTTAACAACTCAGTTCAAGGCTGCTGGGGAGAAGGGAGCAGAGCTGGCCATGGGCAAGGGGCTGCCATGGCTCCCAGTGCTGGGCTTCCTCCCCTACTTTTAGTGCCAAGGAGCTTCTGGTCTGTTTGGTGGCTGTGCTGCAACTCCCACCTTTATGTCTCAAGATTTGAAGATTAAAAAATTTTCCTATTTTTTGGTTGTTGTTGTTTTTTCCTTTTTTAAAATTTTTTCCCTTGGTTTTAATTTTTTTTTTTTTTTTTAAATTTCTTTTCCTTTTTTCCTCCTCTCCTTTTTTTTTTTCCATTTTTACTGCAGGAACCACATTTCAAGCCAGGAAGTGGGAAACCAAAAGCACTTTTATGACCATGACGGATTTTGCCAGCGTGCACCGGAATCAGGATACGCCTGAAATACCACACCAGGCGCTGAGATACCACAGGACAGCCCTAGCAGCCTCTGCATTCCTAGACCCCTACCCCTCCTCTTGATGCTTTCCCCCCTAAACACATAAAAACAGCAGAGCATTCTTCAGTTCAGCCTGAGCAATGAAAATACAGAGCCAGGAACCCCCTGCAGCTCCATCTGGTAGCCCAAACACTTAGAAACCGGTACAGGAGGAAACCTTGAACTGCTGGCACCACACATGAGCAGATGCTGCATCACCTTCCATTTAAGCTCCCAAGGTTCACCCAGTGGCCATGTACCAGCCTATCCCAAAATTGCTGATACCATCAGCATCCCCAGTACAACACTGGGAGCACGTCAGGAACGCTGGAACTCTCTGTCCTGCCCTGATGGTGCCCATGTTCCAGCAGCTGCCCCCAGGGTGTCTTTGCAGCAGGGCTCAGCTCGCTCCTGTGACTCAACCCCACAACCTGTAACAAACCCCAAACCAAACCAAAGCAGCTCCTGCAAGGAGCGACGGCTGGGCAGTGGATAAACCACACAGCAGGTGTTGTGCAACGTCTGCTGGGATCACACCAGGGTTACCTGCGTCCACAGGTCTGACGTGGGTCAGCTCTGCTGAGCCACAAACGCAATCAAGGCAAAGACGTTCAGCTTTTCCACAAGGTCAACCCTTTGGTCCCACCTCCAGCAGGAGCCGCTCTGGTGGCCAAACTCTGAGGAGCAGAATAAACCACTGGAAGAAGGCGACACAGTCAAGACTCCAGCAACTTCACCTCTGCATCGGATCGTGCAGACACACTGAGAAATGTCACCAAACTGCAAATCCCACAACTTGTTTGCCTGCCTTTCAACAAGCTCTGCACTTCAACAATTCAGTTTTGAGGGGAATCTCCTGGTCCCAGCTGACCTCCCTTATCCTGACCATTTCCCACCACAGCACTCCCTGCAGAAGGGCCATGGGGCTCCCGCGTTTATTCATCGCGACACAGGGACGTGATTTCTCTTCTCTACCTGCACATTTTGGTTATGAGAGTTTGGTGGTTGCTCTGGTGCATTGTGGGCTTCTGGGCAATTCTGTGTCCTTCTGTAACCCCCCCACCCAAAAAACTGAGCACCCCTGCAGCTCCAGTCTATGGGAGCTTGTAGGGAGCACTGGTGTCATCATGTGCTGGAGCAAGTTTCAGAATCACAGGGTTGGAAAGGACCTTCAAAGGGCACCTAGTCCAGCACCCCTACAACAAGCACGACCATCACTCACCAGACCAGACTGCCCAGAGCCCCATCCAGGCTGACCTCGAATAGCTCCAGGGATGAGGAGCCACCACCTCTCTGCACAGCCTGTTCCAGGGATTCCCCACCCTCAGATTCAACAACCTTTTCCTCCTGTCCAGCCTCAAACCATGACCCTTCATCCTATTGTTCCCTGCCCTTGTGAACAGTCTTCCCCAGCCTTCTGACAGTCCCTTTCAGGGATGGAAAGGTCACTGTAAGGTTTTGTAGGACACCATCACCCAGCATCAGTTTGGAGATGAAAACTGGACATCTAATGGAGAGAGTGGTATAACACAGCTCCATGGAAGCAGGCCTGAGAGTTCAGGATGATCTCTCATGTCTTCTGGAAGTTGCTGCAACTTTGCTGAGCTGTTTCATGGGCTTCCACACCAGCTTGGACCTGCCCCAATGTGCTCTCTGCACCCCATTCCCCTGTTCTCCTGCAGGAACACCAAGAATAGAGCAACAACAAGGCCTTCACCACTCTTTTTCATGCTCATAGACCAACAAAGAGCAGCCACTTGCTCTCTTCAGTTCAGAGGAAACAGGGAGGTGACCACTAACAGCTTTTCCAGATAATGTCCCTTCCCAGCCCAGAAACATCATCACTCCTAACCCCAGCAAGGGAACCACAGCCCAGCATGGAGCCACCCATCACCTTCCTGTTGAGCTGGTGCCAGGACCACACTGGTATCTGCAGACACAGCAGGGCAGGACAGTCTGCCACAGCAGCCTTTAGATTATCCAGTTTTCTTTAGAAAACAGAAGCAATGGAAAAGAGCCCTAAATCCATCATACTTGAGGTGCTAACGTCAGTAGGAGCTGGTAGACAGGAGAGTTCTGCCTGCCCGAGGCTTCCAGCACAGGGCACGAAAGACTTTAATATTAAAAGCCCTATTACAACACTCTGGCTGATCTCCGCCGGTGTGAGCCCAGCTGCTCCAGCTTCGAGGCCTAGGGGAAGGAGCACAGCTCCTCCCAGACAGCAGCACCTCCATGCCAGCATCACCGCGCAGAGGGGACTGGAGGCACTCAGACACCGGAGCATCTGCCTTCAAGCAGCCCCAAGCCGAACTCCAGAACCAGCCCAGGGGTCAGCAATCGGGTAAAGACAAGAGGAGGTGGTGGGTGGACGGGACCAGGCACTGGGATGGGGCTGTGCCTTGATGCTGCCAGCATGCAGGATCCTCCAGGGACCACTGTGGAAGGACGTAACAACCAACCAGTTTCCCTGCACCCACAGCCTGATAGATCCTACAGGGACCAAAGTATCTTCCTTCTTCTCAGCTTGTTTTGCCTAAGTAATTTTTCACCCATCAACTTAATTTCATGGGTGTGCCCAACCTTTCCCTCATATACAGCAAAACCCACTTCTACTCCTCATCACACCCTTCAAACACCCGCAAATCCTGCAAGAAGCTGCGAGAGCCAAAGGCAACTAATGGCTCAGGACATCTTAGATTCAAAGAATCTTCATCAAGGTTGGAAGAGACCTTCGGGATTATCAAGTCCAAGCATCCACCCTACAACCCCCAACCACTAACCCATCTTCCCAAACAACCTGGCTGCCTGTCTGTTGAACCCCTCCAGGGATGGTGCTTCCAGCTCCTCCCTGGGCAGCCTGTTCCAGGGCCTCTCCACTCTTTCTGGGAAGAAGCTTTTCCTAAGATTCCATCTGACCCTCCCTTGGTACAACCTGACCCCATTTCCTCTGGTTCTATCGCTAGTCCCCAGGGAGAAAAGGCTGACCTCCACCTCACTGCAACTCCCTTCAGGTGGTTGTAGAAAGCAGCGAGGTCTCCCCCCAGTCTCTTCTCCAGGCTGAACAGCCGCAGCTCCCTCAGACTGTCCCTATCAGACCTGTTCTCCAGACCCCTCATCAGCCCACTGCCCTTCAACTTAGTGGGGTCCATCTGCTGTGAAAATTGACTTTATTTTCTGCTCTTCATGGTCACTGGAGAAGGTCACATCCCTCACCTCCATCACCCTAGGAAAGACAGGATGGCGGTAGAGATCCCATGGAGCACCCATCACCATGAGAAATCAGAGAAGCAGAGCTCCAAGGAGGTGGGGGACAGGGTCATCACTCCTTCCAGCCACCAAGAAACCCTAAATCAAGCCCATATTTTCCCTCAAGGTCCACAGCCTCCCCACCCCAGAGTCTGTTTTCTTTGCTGCTTATCTCCAATTAGGAAATCCACAGGAACAGCAGGGCAGGGAAACTGTTTGTCAAGAGCTTCCAGCCCTCATGGGGATTTATTTCTTTTTTTTTTTTTTAAGAGGGACTTTTCATTTAGTTGCTGCTTTGTTTTCCAATCCTCAGCTGTCTGCCTGCAGTGGGAGTTCACTGGAATCAAAATGGGACAAAAAAGCTCTTGGAATTCATGCCGGGGGGGGGGGAACAAAAGGGCTTTTGTGCAGAAGGATTTGGAGGATGCGGCTGCTTTCATCACCACCACCTTCATTTCTGTTTCTCCCCTGCCAAAGAACACCTGCTGGAGGAGATGGGCTGCTGCCCCTGCAGGGGGACACACGCACAATGATGCTCCATGAGCTGGGCATCACCTCAGTACTCTACTTCTCCACTTGCCTTCCCTTACCCGCCAAGATTTCACCTCAAAACATCACAGTGAGGAACCACATGTAGCTACAGGGCTGTAACCAGCCTCCCAATATCCAGCAGGCAGCAGTGACTCTCTTCAGCACAAAAGCAGGGGCCCTGTTTGCTTCAGCCATGGTGGGTCCAGCCCCAGCTACAAACTCTTCTGTCACCCCCAACCTGCCACCCCCTGGAAGAAAGAGCATCCACCTTCTTTCCCAATGCTCTGCAGAGCCTCGAACCCCAACTTCCTTAGAATGACAAAAGCCCCTCCCTGTCAGACACCCCACAGACCCCTTTTTTGCTCCTTCTGGTTTCACTTTGCTTTTCAGGATTTTCTCCTGGTCGGTCTTGCCTGATGTTTTTTGAAGAAGCATCACTGGACGAGCGACAGCCCTGCAGCAGGGGCTTTGTTTCCCCCCTGAAAACAGCTCAGCACCTCCATCTGCCTCAAGTGCCCGAACACCAAAGGTTAATGCCTGGGGCAGAGCAGGCAAGGGGTAGCCACCCTGGCAGTGCCAAGCCAGCAATCTCCAAGGCAGGGTTTCTCAGAGCTGTCAGATGCACTGCCAGCCTGGGGAAATGCAAATTGCTTTGGAAAAGGAAGGTGACATTTCCACCCGCCTGCAGATTCCTGTTCCTGCTGCAGACTCCAAAGCCTGATTCAGGCCTGTGGCTGCAGCTATGAAGGTTCTAATATCTTGCTGCTGCTGACAACCTGCTCTCATTTAAGCACCTGCTTCCCAGGAGCATCCCTTCCTGTTAGAGCTGAGTAGGAACATGAACCCAAAGGCTCTGCCAGACTTGTCTTACCCTTTGCAATAGCTGCAGCAAACCTCTGTCTCCTGGGTTAGAATCATCAAGGTTGAAAAAGACCTTCCAGATCATCAAACCCAACCATCCACCCTACAACCCCCAACCACTAAGCCACCTCCTGAAACACTCTGTTGAACCCCTGCAGGAATGGTGCCTCCACCCTATCCCTGGGCAGCCTGTTCCAAGGCCTCCCCATTCTTTCTGGGAAGAAGTTTTTCCTAAGATCCAACCTGACCTCCCCCTGGCACAACATGACCCCACTTCCCATTGTTCTATTTCTAGCCCCTAGGGAGAAGAGGCCAACCCCTGCCTCACTGCAACCTCCCCTTGAGCAGCTGTAGAGAGCAGTGAGGTCTCTCCTCGGCCTCCTCTTCTCCAGGCTCCAGCTCCATCACCCTTTCCTCATCAGACCAAAGGTTCAGGCTCCAGCCCATTTGACAGCTCTACCCACACAGCGGCACTGGCAGAAGTCCCTCTGTAGGATCATCGCTGGTGCCTTCCCATTCCTGAGATGCTGCTCCATAGCCTCCACTGGCAAACGCTCTTCAGCCAAAAATGAGTCAGGAGGCTTAAACTCAGGAAAAGCAGTTCTTTGCTGAATCAGGAAGGTGAGATGATCCAGGAAAGGCTCCCCGGCAGGAGGCACCATCCCTTTAAGGTGTCCGTGACCCCAGCAATGCAGGCACAACGGTTGTTTTTTACTGCAGCCAGTCCTGGCATCTCCAACATCAGAAAGACATAGAACTGTTGGAGCGACTCCAGAGGAGGCCCCAAAGATGACCTGGAGCATCTTTGCTATGAGGACAGGCTGAAAGAGCTGGGGTTGTTCAGCCCAGGGAAGCGAAGGCTCCCGGGAAACTTTAGAGCTGCCTTCCAGTACCTGAAGAGACTCTCCAGAAAGGATGGAGAGGTACTTTTCCCAAGACGATCACGCGACAGGACAAGGGCAAATGGTTTGAAACTGAAGGAGGGGAGGTTCAGACTAGATCTTGGAAAGTTCTTCAGTGCGAGGGTGTAGAGACTCTGGAATTGATTGCTCAGAGATGCTGGGGCAGCCCCCTCCCTGAAGGTGCTCAAGGCCAGGTTGGATGAGGCCCTGAGCAACCAAGTCTCAGTTTGAAAGGCATTGCTGCCCATGGGTTGGGGTAGATGAGCTCTGAGGTCCCTTCCGACCTGAGCTAGTCTGGGATTTAACATCTACAACTGAAACTGTCCTTCAGCTCCAAAGTGCTGCTCCGCACAGCTGACGCAGCCCCATCATCTCCCAGAGACGCTTCTGCCTGCTGAGCAGGATCTCACCTTTTCTGTGGGATCCCTGTCCTGGTGTCATCACCCTCGCAGCAGGACCAAATAAAATCTAATCAATACCACCGGCAGTCGGAGGGAGGGTTTATTGCTGCTGCCAGGCAGCCACAGGAGTCCCATTCTGCTGAGCACAGATTTAATTTGCTCAGCACACTGTAAACGTTGGATGTCCAAACCGCGGTGCTACCAGCCGTCTTCTGCTGCTGACGCGCTGCAGATAAAACTTGGGTTTATCATTTTCTGCTCGTGAGAAAGGCCACCTGAGGACACCCAGGACACCAAACAGGCACTTTATGTTCCACAGAGAGAAAACCGCCTGTTGACTCGGTCATTCTGCACGTTATAGAGTATCGATGACTTCTACAGCCAAATGGGAATGTCCACAGGAACATGCCAAGGGCCATTTTTAGATCTTGGGGAGAAATTTAGGTCTTAGGAACAAATTTTACAACTTAGGCAGAATCTCTCCTTGTGAGGGTGATGAGGCACTGGAACAGGTTGATGATTAGAAATCTGGAGTCAGTGTCACCTGGAGGTTTTCCTAAGCACCAAAGCACAGGCACAGAAGGAGAGGAGCTGCTTAACGTTTTGCCATGAGCAATTTCTGTAAAGGTTCAGCCAAATACTGTGAATGTTTTTCAACAAGGTCAAGACTTGGACCAATCTGTCCTTGTGCTGCCCCATCAGACATCTCTCTTACTGTTCTGTGTTCGATTTAAGAGTTTATTTGCTTCGTTTTGTGCTTAAATTATTAAAGATGGTATTTGACAGATCTGTGTCATGGGAGGACCTACCTCATGCTCCCTCTGCTGGCAAAGCCTCCCAGCAAACGTGTAGGTCCCACTTAAAACCACTCGAGTGCCTTGTCCACAGTGAGACACCAAGGGCAACTTACAGAAAGAATCAGACTGGCTCAGGTTGGAAGGGACCTCAGAGCTCATCTACTCCAACCCACTGCCATGGGCAGCAATGCCTTTCAATCAGACTTGGTTACTCAAGGCCTCACCTAGCCTGACCTTGAGCACTTTCAGGGAGGGGGCTGCCACAGCCTCTCTGAGCAATTGATTCCAGAGTCTCTACACCCTTGTACGGAAGAACTTCCTAAGATCTACTCTGAATCTGAAGTCTAAATCCAAAGCCAGAGCCATGTCCCCTCAGAGCTCCAAGCTCCCACCCAGATCTCCAGCACTGCAGCTCTGGGCACTATCCCAACACAGGAGGCTCCAGAGGATTAACTGCACCCGAGCTGCTCCGTCAGCAACAACAGCAGCTGCTCCATAAAACCACCAGCAGCAGAGATGGGCAAGAAGCGGAGCTGCTCCAACACTACCACATGACATGAGCGAGTCTCTCCAACCACAAATACTACGCCTCAGTCTTGGAACCACCTCATCACTGCACCTCTGCTCACACAGGAAGGCTCAGGAAACTCAAAGCCCTGCACGTGAAGGTCCCAGCAGGACCAAGAGCAGCTCTTGGGACATCCAGAGAAGCTCCTTCAAATTCAAACAGATTTTAGCCAGGTGAGAGCAAGACCTTTGAGCTCTCCTTCCAGACACCAGCTACGAGCTTACACTTGCTCGTACGTCATACAGTGAAGTAAAACAAGGAGGATGTGAAGCGCAAAAGCCTCTCCTCCCCAGGTTTCATCAGGTGTTTTCATTCCAATTTGGAAAATGGGCTGAAGAAACACATTACGGCACAGTGCTGCAGCAGAAGGCACTGAGTCTTGTCCTTGTTTTCCCAGTAAAGTGTCCCTGATGCAACTGGGCAGATTCTTTTCCATGTCCACGTTAAACCCACCAGGTTACCTGTCTCCACTCAGGCTTCTAAATCGGGAGCTGTAAATACAAAACTCCCTTTATAGGCTTCTCTGATGCCTCCACAGAGCTCCCTGTGCCTGACAGCAGATGCTGATGACACAAAGCTGGGTGGTGTTGCCGACACCCCAGCAGACTGTGCTGCCATTCAGCAAGACCTGGACAGGCTGGAGAGCTGGGCAGGGAGAAATGTAATGAAGTATAACAAGGGTAAGTGTAGAGTCTTGCAACTGGGCAGGAATAACCCCAGTTACCAGTATAGGCTGGGGACTGACCTGTTGGAGAGTAGTTTAGGAGAAAGGGACCTGGGGGTCCTGGTCGACAGGAGGATGACCATGAGCTAGCAGTGTGCTCTTGTGGCCAAGAGGGCCCAACAGCATCCTGGGGTGGATCAGAAGGGGGGTGGTTAGCAGATCAAGAGAGGTTCTTCTCCCCGCTACTCTGCACTGGTGAGACCACATCTGGAGTACTGTGTCCAGTTGTGGGCTTCTCAGTTCAAGAGGGATGTGGAGCTGCTGGAGAGGGTCCAGCGTAGGGCAACAAGGATGGTGAAGGAGGTGGAGCACCTCCCTTATGAGGAGAGGCTGAGGAAGCTGAGTGTCTTTAGCTTGGAAAAGAGGAGACTCAGGGGTGACCTCATTAATGTCTATAAAGATTTGAAGGGTGGGTGTCAGGAGGATGGAGCCAGGTTCTTCTCATTGTCATCTAGTGATAGGACAGGGGACAATGTTTGTAAGCTGGAACATAGGAGGTTCCACATAAATATAAGAAGGAACTTCTTCCCAGTGAGGGTGACGGAGCACTGGAACAGGCTGCCCAGGGAGGTTGTGGAGTCTTCTTCACTGGAGACGTTTAAGACCCGCCTGGATGTGTTCCTGTGTGACTTGGTCTAGGTGATCCTGCTGTTGCAGGGGGATTGGACTAGATGATCTTTCGAAGGTCCCTTCCAATCTGTAATGATTCTATGATTCACTTCCATCCACACACACTCCCAAATACGATGCTGCTTTCTAAGTTGCAAGAACAGATAAGGAGAAACGGGGGGAAAAGAAACAAAGAGGACAGCTATGCAGAAGCTATGCAGGCACATAATACCCATCCTATGCAGGAAGAAAAATCAGCTATGCAGGCACATAATGCCCATCCTACACAGCAACCGGGACAAAATTCATCCCCAGCCTCATAAATCCTCCTGCGTGTGCTCAACCCCAAGCACATTCAGTCCCAGCAACTCCTACAAAAGGACCTGAATGCCCCAAGTTCACTACACACACAAGTATTTTCAGGGCACAGAAAAGGAAAGAAAAACCCCATTTAGCTTCTCTTTTAAGAGGAAATTAAAATCCTCCAGACCCCACTCATCTGGGCCGTGCTTGGCTGCAGCTGCTCTGAACAGGCTGCGATTCAACCTCCCAGATTGCTCCTTGGTTTCAGCTGCAGCGATGCTTTTTTAAAGCAAGCTCCTGGAAAAAATAAAATAATCCATTAAAAAAATCCCCTGTTGCAGGAGGTGCTGATGGGGGAGATGCCTGCACAGGATGAGCCCTAAACGCGTGTCAGGAGGTGCAGTGAAAGGCTGCCGACGCTGGAAGTGCTGGCATTGTTCTGCGCAGGAAGAGCGAGAGCAGGGAGAAGAGGGATGCTCTCCTAGTGCAGGAAGCTGCTCCAGCCTCTTATCAGACAGAAAGCTTCTCCTTTCTTTGCGGGGGAAGTACCAAATGGTTTTGAGGGGAAGGGGAAAAAAATTAAATAATTGTATTTTAACAACCACATGGTTGGCTCTAAAGGAAGCTGCCTGATGACATGAATGAAGCTGAAGTCACGGTACGAGGAAGCTCTGCGGTGCTGCCTGGCTTAGGTGGCTACGAGCAAAGGCACGTTCCCCCGCTGACACCCCACAAAGAACTGGAGAAGTGCAAGCCTGGAGGTCCTTCTCTCTGCCAAGAAGATGCCCACTGTGAATTCAGTCCTTCTCATCTCCAGAAAGCAACTTACTACTAATCATCTTTCAATGCAGCGTCTGTGTCACCCTCCCCAGCTGCCAGGGGCTATTTTGGGCTCTCCCCCCAGCTCAGATGCTGTGCTGTTGGCGGGTGCTCTGCAATGTCCTTTCACGCAGCTCCTTGCACCGATCTGCTCCATTGGTTAATCTGCAAAACCGATGCCTTGGCAGGAATTCAAATTCTCCGTAGAGATGTTCCAAGTTTCATTAGCAATGAGCAAATTGCTGGTGTCCTTGGGAAAGGTAAGGAAGTCAGAGCCTGTGCAAAGCGCCCTTACGGGGTTATTTCTATAGGGTACGGCCCCCAAAGGACGACAGCTCTGTGCCAGGCAGAATGGTCTCTGGTTACCCAGGCACCGGCGTGCACGAGGGCTCTCATGGCTTGTTCCACAGATAGCTGAGGAACCTCCAGTTTTAACTACGTTCACTATTTTTCGTGCCAAGCACTTCTTGTCTCCAGCCTCATTTCTCCTGGTAGGTTGTGAGAAAATGATGGTTCCCACAGATTTAAAAAGTAGAAGACACTCTGGAAGAGGTTGCAAACCAACAGTATCACGAGCATTGCCTTGCTTCTCCTTTAATGGGCTACTCTGATAACCCTCTGCTTGTTAAACAAGAGAAAAATCTGTGGCCATGCAGTGAAGATCAATCTTGTGGGTTTTAAAAGCATTTAATTAGCGCAGTTAAGCACTGAGGTCTGCCTGGAGCGAGTGTCTGCATTAACCATCAGCATCTTTCTTCTTGGAGAGGCAAACTTGCAGTCCCCTCGGAGCTTAAGTCTACATCTCCATGTCCTAGACTTGTGTGGTCTTCAAGATGATGATGAAAACTCCTGTTGCTGGCTCCAAAACCTGCTTGGCATTTGGAAATCAAGGTTACCCCCAGCCTAAAGTCCCAGGTGGTCACATCCTGGCTGCCTTGTGCAGGGGCTGAGGTGGCCCAGTGCACCTTCAGGGACCCGGTAGAGCTACCACAAGCCCTGTGCTGTGGCTTGTACCTCTGCTGAGGCACTTTTACTAAGCGCTGAGGCTCAAGGCTTAAACAAACCTACCGAAGATGTAGCTTTGTCCACAGGAGTTTTGGCTTTTTGATGGCAACAGGTGGAGACCCTGACTTCTCCCTTCATCTGACTGGAAGAAGGTGGAGGGGAGCAGCTGTTCTGGGCTCCTACAGGTGTTTCACTCCTAGAAGGAGACTCCAACAAATGTCACCAAGCTGTGCTCTAATCCCTGGGCAGGGGATCTTGGTCTAGGTGATCCTGCTGTGGCAGGGGGACTGGACTGGATGATCTTTTGAGGTCCTTTCCAATCCCTAATGTTCCATGATATTGTGTGAGCAGGCACCAAGGCTGCGACCACAGGCTCTTGCTGCCTTTTGAAAAGGCTTCAGCTGCTTGAAAGAAGAAATCAATTGCAGTCCTCACAAAGCCCAAGTCGGGTTTATTTCTTCATGTTTTTTGCAGTGCTGGAGACCCTAATTGCAAGCAATTAAAGCAGCCCAAGGAATTAAAAAAGAAATAAAGGGGCGGCAGGGTGCTGTGTGGAAATCAAAGCTAGCAAACATCCCTTTAACTGGGTGCCAGTTGCCAGCACTGGAGCAGTGCCCTGGAACAAGGAGCTGGTGCCCAGGGCAGTGCTGGGCGCTGCACAAACCCTGGATGCGGGGCTGGTGCCAAGAGGACCTTCTCATCCCGTGTGCCCTGTTTATTCCGTGAACGCTTCACCTCTTGCATGCAGGTACTTGCTTGAGCCTGCAGGTCCAGCAGGCTCCAGCTGGGCCTCCTGGAGATGCTGAGAGCTGATGAGAGCGAGTCCAGGGCAATAAAGTCACTAATCAATGCTGAGGTTGCCTTTAAAATGTTCTCTTCTGTCCCTTCCTTTCTGATGCTGCCACTCTGGGAAGGTTTGTCTTCGTGCCAGATGGGGACTTCCAGGACTTGAGAGCTATCAGAGCTGCAGAAGGCTTCCTTGACTCAATATTCTATGACCTTGAACTACCAGAGAGGCAATAAACATCAAGAGGAACGATAAGGCAGAGTGAAGCCGTCACTTATATGATGCAACTTGTTGCCTGAGCATCAAGTCGACCCACAAACGAAAAAGCTGAGGAGATGGGACCCCACTGCAGGAGGAAAACCAGCACAGAAGCACATTGCACACTGCCTGGACCTTCCACAGCAGAAGCTCCAGCTGATGCTCTGAGGCCATTTGGTGCTGCTAAAGCTCGTTTCATTTGAGTGCAATCCCACTCTTTTGCTCGGAAAAAGCTTCTCCTTCAGAAGCAGCGACCAAGTCGATGCTGATTCAGCCCTTCATTAAAGGCCTCTCACTGCAGACACAGTCAAGTGTTGACTCCTCTACTCATTTTCTGTTGCTGCCTTATCTCTGGCATCTCAGCTGCAGCTTCTGCTGGGGTGGTTTTTTTCCACTGGTTCCATCCCAGCGCTTGGCCTTCAGTCCTTCCCCTGATTTCTTTTTTGATCTGCTTGGGTGCAGGCTAGGAAAATCCAGCCTCGATTATAAAACTGCAGGCTAAGTAGGGTAACAAACACAGCACCAGCCAGAAACTGGATCAGCTTTGCTCAGGGAAGTTTTCCTGCTCAAACAGGGAGGGAAAACATCATAAAATGTTTTTTTCTCTCTCTGCCATCTTTCTTGCAGATAGGAAACTCTATCTTGGCTGCAGAGGCTGCTCCCTCTGGCTGTTTGCTCAGGGCTCCTTGGGCATCGCAGCCTGACAAGCCATGGCCACTGCTTCTCCAGCAACCGGGGGAGAAGTAGCCTGAGCAGCTCCAACCCCCCCAAAGTGTTCTCCTGACGTGGCTGGGTGCTGCTCTTGCCACGTCTCCATACAAATTCAGGCTCCTACTTAGCGATGTAACTCTAGAGCAATGTCTGGCCACTGCTTTGCTCCCACCAGCAGGCCAAGATGCCCAGGTGGCTTCCTGGAGCTTCCATGAAGGATATTCAGTAGCTGTTCACAACAGCTCCAAAGTAGAGATGACTCTGAAGGGCTTTAGAGACCTTTTCATGGTGAGATGAGTCTTCTAAATCTGGGTGCTTGGCATTTCCAACAGCTTTAATGCTGGCTTTGAGGGAAAGGAAAGTCCTACAAGTGAGAGTCTCCAGCCTCCCCTCTCCAAATCGCTCTGAGCTGAGCCAGGCTCACTGAGCAGAAGACACTTCTCCTCTCACACTTGTCAACACACAGAACAAAGTGGATTTGGAAGACAAAAGGGGGGGAAAAAACCCATATTTTGCACAATGAGAAGACAGGGAAATTGTGCCCAAAGGCCTTCACCACTCTGCCACCACAGATCATAGAAGCATCGGGGATTGGAAAGGACCTCGAAAGACCATCTGGTCCAAAGACCAGAACATCCAACGCAGCACAGCTCCAGGGTCCTAGATCTGCCCTCCCGCTCACATCGCTCCAGCTGACCATGTTCATCTCCTCACCTGCCCCCAGACAGGCTCTAAAGAAGGAGCCAAGTAACCCTACAGGTAACAGACCTTCCCCTTTTTTAATTATAGCTCTGTCCACATCTAAAATTAATAGAACAGTCCTGCAACCAGCGAGTGACTCAACCCTTCACACAACGACGCTGCTGGCGGCCATACAGCCTGCCCCTATAATGATCAACCCCACAAGTGACCCCTGACAGGGCGACCTCTGTGCTCTGGTTTTCACCCCTTTCCCTTGCTCAGGATTATCTGTGCCACCCACTGCCATGGGGAAGCTGGGACCTCCCCACTGACTGGAGCTTTGGCTCCCTGTGGGGTGCAGAGCTTTGCCTTTGGGGCGGGTTGAGCTTTAGGAATGCAAGTTCATGGGGTGAAGTGCAGGGAACCCCATGAGGAAAGGTTAGGAATCCCAATCCTTTGGTCCTCCAAGAGCATCCACAAGGGCGTAGGTCCATGCTCCCACTCTTGTGTCAGCAATTCTCCCATCCCATTCTTCTCTCTTCTTTTTCCAGCTTAAAAAAATTAGATCAGAGCTCGTTTCAGATACATTGGATTGAAATCTCTTCCTGAGAGGGTTCTCTAGGTGCTGTCAGGGCTCTTTTCAAGAAGAGAAGATTAGCAAGTGACACCAAACATATTCTGGAGGAAAGAAGAACTAAAACAAAGGCCACTTCTTAGTCCCCCCCAATGGCTTTGCAACCCCAACACACAGAATCTGCAAACCTGCCCTGGGACTTTGATGGTAATTGGGTTCCACTAATGCCAGTGCTCCTGGAGGACTGAAGCGTCTCATCTCTCTAAATTACACCTGTGGTTTTAATTGAGCATCGTTTGCTTCACCTTCGCAGCTTGGGCAGCTTGGGTACGTGTCACGGGGAGGGGGAATGCATCCCAAAGGAAGCTCTAGGGTTGGGTTTCTTTGGAGACTGGAGCAGTATTTGCTGCAGGCAGGAGGGAGAAACCTACTCCCTTTTTTTTTTTTTCAGCTCTTTGCTCCTTTTCCCCTCCAAGAGGGGTTTAATGCTTTTGTCTTCCTGTCCCTGCAGGTGTTGGGACATGGGGATGGCGCGCCTTGCAAACACACCCTGGGTTTTGCAACTCCAGCTGCAAGGGGACAAAACTCCTTCCCTGAACAGCCCAGCACCTGGACAGTCTGGACTGGGTATACTGGTTTCCTCTTGCTCATCTCTGCAGAGCAGAGATTTGGCTTGTGTCAGACAAGATGACCTTTAGAGGTCCCTTCCAACCCAATATTCTCAGATTCTGTGATTTCCAGTCTCTTTCCTACCCCAGCTAGTAGGTTTCTTTCTTCTCCTGCTGGTTAATTCCTCCAGCCTGGCACCTCACGGGACTTTTAAACTTTAGAGACACTTGCCCCCTCTTAACCCAAAGCAAGAACATGGGCAAGAGGTAGAGCAGAGCTGGCAGCACTTGCAACAGGGCAAATAAATTCAACGCGATATCGAAAAAAAGGAAAAAAATATTAAAAACAAAAATAAATCAACAACTCAAACAGGAATTGGCTGCCAGGCCAGGTTTGCTGGGCTTGCACCTCGCTGCCCGTGCTGTGGCTTTGCTCGCCGTGCCCTTGCCAAGAGCCTGTGTCATGGGAGTGTGTTACTGGTGAGGAGCTGAGGTGGTGCTGACGAGGCAAATTGCACAAGAACTGGAGCCTCACTCTGCTCACGGGTTAATCTTGTCCTCAGAAAAAGCTGACACCTAGCTAGGACAGCTTATTTTTTTCAGAAAAAAACTACTGTTTTGGCTTTACAGCTGCTCCCCTGAGACTTCCAGCTGGGAAAAACACCAGCATTTTATATAAAACGTGGTATTTTGAATAGGTGCAGGCCCTTTGGTCAAAGTCCATAGGGTACACGTCCCGCCAGCATCACGTGGGACGTGGTTCTCATAATCTCAGGATCCCCTTCAGGCCAGAGCACCAAAAACAATAAAAAAGCATTTGAGGGGAAAAAAAGTCCAAGAAAGAGGAATGAGATCGATGGGCAGTGATATTTGGTTAATTGCAGCTCATTTCAACGTAGCATTTATCAGTTAGTGCTCTGATGGGAACTGCTCCCCCCTTCCTTCTCTTTTTCACCCGTTTGCAGGTCACTCCTCTGCTGTGGGCAAATAATTCCCCCATTACAATGAATCTGGAGGGCTCTCGGCTCTATCTGCTGTCGTCAGAGTCCAGATTTATAGGCTCAAATTGTGTTTAGCTTGTAATTAATATGGACTTCCTCATTTTTTTTCTCTTCCAGAATAAGATCCTATTAGTCATGACAGCTAAATGGGCCGTAGTTGGGCAACGATTCAACTTCTTCTGAGCAACCAGCCACATCGAGTCCCGCTTGTCCCGAGCAGACTCCTGTCAGAAGGTGAAGGACAGGCTGCAGGGACCTGCTCTGCCTGGGGAAACCTTACTTGCTGTGGGTTGCTCCATCCAACTGAAAACTCCATTTAGCAGCTGAAAAGAGGGAACGATTGTGGAGATGAGCATGGGGTGAAATCCAGGAGTCGGCACTTGGTGGTGTCTTCCTGACTCGGTGGGTAGTTTGTTGAGGCAAAGTCCATCAGGGCATGGGGAACGCAGCTAAGAACTGAGAGCTCAATGCTGGAGGCATCTGCTGGGTTTTGCTGTGGAAGGGACCAGAATAAAAATGCTGCTTCCCTCCAGGAAGGGTTTCATCTTCCACATCTGCAGAAGTCAGATCTCTGCTTCTTCACGTGGGTTAAAGGAGCATCCAAGGTCCAAGACGTCCTGCCCTCTTACCCAGGTGAGGGTCCTTGCAGGGAGTGAGTCTTAACCAAAGACCTGTCCCTCCTTGGTTACAGGTTCCCCCCGGACAAGCAGCGTGAAAAGTAAAAAACATTAATCTCCAGCAAATTCTCAGCACAACTTTGGACAGGATTCAAAGCAGGGAGAGGGCTCTGCAGCTCAGCAGCTGGCTGGAGCTGCAGAAGGCTGACGAGGAGCCTCCTGTGCAACACATGAAAGCTGATCCTGAAATGCAGATTATGCCACCCCTTAATTCGTCCTGGAGAACGATACCTCTGCTGCAGACCCCAGAACTGAAACCTCCTCCCGAGCAAAACCTCTGCCTCAACAGCTGAGCCCGGAGAAGTTATCCCTGTAAGGAATTCAGCCCTACGGAGTGTGAGATGGATGGGAACTGGGCTCAAGAATGATGCCATTCATCGAGATCGTGTTTTGTGGGTTGGCTACTCATGTTTTCCCATTTTCCTGGTACTGGGAAGGACGGACACGGTCAGTCTGGCACGCACGGCGCTGGGGGGCAGCGGGAGGGTGGGCTCTGGGACCACCAGCGCCGCCCTTTGCCCACCATCAGCTCTGCCTGAGGTCAGGATTTCCCACCACAAGCCTTTGCAGGAACCTCCTGGACGCAGCTGCTCCCCTGCCCCATGGAGGGTCTCACCAGGACCCCTCACCATGAGCACTAACTGCATGTTGTGGGCATCATGTGGGTCAAGTCCTGCATTATCAAACTTCCTTGGCTCTTTCTACTGGAAACTTTTACAGATCCCTGCCTGGCTGGAAGAGCTGACTGCAGCAAACCCAAACTAGCAATAAATCATCCAACAACTTTACATTTTTCTTACAAAAGGGACAACTGCACGACAAGAGTTGGGAAAACACCTCCCAACAGCCCCCACCCCAACTCTGGCAAGGCTTGTGCTGCAAGGCCACCCAGACTAAAACGAGCAACAACAAAAACAACAACAAGCTCCAGTCCCAGTTTGGGAGCGGCTCTCCCACTGGGCCACGTCTCTCCCCTCCGCATTCCCCAACACAGGAGCTGCAGCATCCAACCCAAGATGTCCAAGCAGCTCCAAAAGCTGCAGACACTGACACGGGCGCATCTGTCACCTCAACGAATGGACAGAGCATCTCCTTACAAACAGCTCAGCCTGGTCTTGCAGGGGGCTGTTGCATTCCCACTGCAATTTCTTTTGCAATATGAAATTCTGCAAATGTTTGCAATACTAAATTTAGCAAAATTATTTCCAGCATTAAATTCTGATAAAGTTTTTTGTGGTATTAAATTCTGCTCTTTCTCTTTGCAATGCAAAATTCTCCACCTCCTCCCACTCCACCCTCCACCCACCAACTTTGCAGGACACAAGGCAAAACCACTCTGGTATAAACCACCAAATTCAAAAGCAAAGCTCGAGCTTTCCCCCATCATGATGATGAAAAAAGTGAAATAATAAGTGAAATAGTGAATAAGTGAAATAATAAGTGAAATGAATTATCAATTAAATCAGAAATAATGATCAATTAAATCAGAAATAAACAATTGAGAAATACATGATCAATTACATGAGAAATAAATTATAAATAATAAATTAAATCAGAAATTAAATGGTAAATAATAAATCAAATTATAAAACTAAGGACTAAAAATAATAAATTGAGTGGGAAATCATAAATAAGAATAATAGTAATAAATCACTATTGTCCCCTGCACAGCTACAACTTCCCCCCCCCGCCTCTTCCCTGCCCTTGCTCCATCCCAAGTGCCTGCTAAATGCTAAATAAAGCAGCTCCCGTGCCTGCGCTCAGCGATCGGCTGTTATAGCCCCACTGACCAAAAGTTACCAAATATTAAAGGGGGGGCTAGAAATCAGTGGAAAATGATCTCAGTGCTGGCACAAGAACAATACTTCCCCATGGAAACATGGGTGTATATTTAATTCCTGGTAATTCCACTCCAGTCTCACCTTTCATCTGCTCCGTGGACTTTTAAGTCAGAGTTGCATTTAATTCTGCACGTGAAAATCATCAATACACCAACCAAAGAAAAGGAAAGCCACACAAAGTTGCAAATGCAGCCGCATCCCAACAGGAAAATAGATGCTGTGTTAAAAAAATGCAGCGTTCTGCATGCCGGACACCCCAGGAGCAAACTGCAGCTGCTCTGCAACACCACTTTTTTTTTTTCTTTTGGAATAAATCTGTCTTGACTGTGCAGAAAAAATAAAGGAAAAATGGAAAAGAACAGAGAAAAAGAAAAAAGGTAAGAGAAAAAAACAAAGGGAAAAAGAAAATAAAAAAGGAAGGAAGAAGGGGAAAAAGGAAGGAAGAGGGGGAACAGGAAGGGAAAAGGAAACAGGAAACAGGGAAAAAGGAAACAGGAAACAGGGAAAAAGGAAACAGGGAAAAGGAAAAAGGAAACAGGGAAAAGGAAAAAGGAAACAGGGAGAAGGAAAAAGGAAACAGGGAAAAGGAAAAGGAAACAGGGAAAAGGAAAAAGGAAACAGGGAAAAGGAAAAAGGAAAAAGGAAAAGGAAAAAGGAAAAAGAAAAGGAAAAAGGAAAAAATAAGGAAAAAAGACAAAAGAAAAATTAATGAAAAAATATTTTAAAAGAAAAATTAAGAAATAATATAAAAAGAAAAAGCAAAACAAAATATTAAAAATAAAAGAAAAAAAAAGAAAAAAAAAGAAAAAAAAAAGGGCTCAGTGAATCCCCCGCAGAAGAATTCAAATAACGTCAATGCACAGCTGAAAAGTGCCAGCCCTGCCTCACAGGAACTGTGTGTGAGAGTGTGGCTGCACACACACGCACACACACACACACAAAAAGGCACAAACCAAACAGGAAATGCAACTGGGGAGCCATCGGAGACGGGGGAAAAAAAAGCAGTAAAAAAAAAAAGCCTCAAAAACTTCCCAATGCAACTGCATCCCCCCCCCCCAAAAAAAAAAAAAACCAAACCAAAACAAACAACCCTTCCTCAAATCTCAAAAGGAGGAGAATTTCAGGTCCAACATGCTTGGCTACTCACAGTCAGGAAGACTTTTAGTGGGTGGCTGGAGGTGACCTAGACACGTACTCCCCCAGTTCATGAGAACCCCGCTGTTGCTCCTGCTGTGTCTGTAGCTGTCACACAATACCCTGATTCAAGTGGGTAATTGTGTTGGGACAGGTGCCCCAAGTGTGAATGTTCATCCCAGAAGGGTGGCACCAGTGTTCATGAG
>VXBP01004928.1:669296-695372 GCA_013400115.1 Rhinopomastus cyanomelas | reverse complement strand
TGGGGGAAGAGAGAGCGGGCGGGGGGGGGAGGGGGAGCGGTGCTGCGCAGCCGCGAGGCCGACGGGCGCCGCGCTGCCGCCTGGGGGATGTAGTGCGGGGGCGGGGTCTGCGCGGGGTCTGCGCGGAGCCTGCGCGCAGCTTGCGCGGAGCCTGCGCGGGGAGTGGGGCAGGGGAGTGGGCAGGGGTGGCTCCCGCGGAGGCTGCGGGGGGAGGGACAAGGAGGCTAGGATGGGGGGGTGCGTGTGCGTAAGATACGCGCAAGTAGCGTGCCAACCGGCTTTGCTCTGCGGAGTAGGGGGGATGCGCGGAATTCGGCTGGTTTGACCCAGAATTGATGAGGCTGCAAGGGAGCAAAAGGCCTGCATGCACCCCTGCATGCACCTTTCTATGCACCCCTGCATGCACCCTGCCTGAATCCTGCCTTCACTAATGCCTGCAGCCCTACATGCACCTTGCCTGCATCCTGCCTTAAGCTCTGCCTGCACTCGTACATGCACCCTGCCTGCATCCTGCCTTCACCTCTGCCTGCAGCCCTACATGCATCCTGCCTTCACCTCTGCCTGCACTCCTACATGCATCCTGCCTTCAGCTCTGCCTGCACTCGTACATGCACCCTGCCTGCATCCTGACTTCACCTCTGCCTGCAGCCCTACGTGCACTCTGCATACACTTCTGCACACCTACATGCATCCTGCCTGCAGCCCTGCCTGCACCCGTGCCTGCATGCACCCTGCCCGCAGCCCTTTGTGCATCCTGCCTACACCCCTGCCCGCAGCCCTGTGTGTACCCTTCCTGCATCCTACCTGTGCAGTGCTGGGGTGCAGATGCAGATGTGGTGGCTGATGAGGTGTCCCCCTGTTCCCTGGCTGCAGGGAAGGTGGCAGTCACTTCCTTGATGAGCTCCTGAGGCTCCTCTGGGGACCAGGGAAAGGCTGTAGCTCTGAGGCTGCAGCCAGGAGGGCCCATGGTGGAAGGACCACAGTCAGGATGCTGTGGGAACAAGACAGCATCGACTATGGGGCTCATGCCATCACCCCCATCACTCTCTCCACGCAGATCCACCTCTACCATTCACCCCACACTGGTGTGGGGAAGCACTTTGCAGTGTCCTAGTGCACCTCAGTGGAAATGAGAGACATGGGATGGAAAAACACAGTGGGAAGAGGGGCAAAAATCCTCAGTTCATTCTGTCTTCATGGGGTTTAGACTTAAAGGCTCCAGTGGAGAGGAACCTTTGTGCTAGTATGGGGGTGGCGGTGTGACAGAGCCTGTGCAGTGTGGCCCTATTAGTCCCCTCATATAATCAATTCCTTAATCTTTTCCTTCCCTTTCCCCATGGCAGACAGGTCAGATAAAGTGATTTGATCCAGAGTCTGAAACAGGGTGCTTCCCTTGGTGTCAGCTTGGCTCCACTAGCTCACAGAAGTTTCCCATGGGATGAGCTGGTGGAGCCGATGCAGCGATTTCCCCACGACATGGGGAAGTAATAAATGAGACATTTTATAAAGTATGATATAAAGTATAAATTGTATTAGGTTTGTATTTTTAACAGGTATATTTATATGTAAATGTAAGTTTTATAAGGTATTCAATCCTTATAAAATTTTTCTAGAGTTTTATAAATGTAAATTTTTATAATTTAATAAATTGTATAAAATCTTTTCTATTTACATTAATGAGTCAATATTTATAAATAAGGATTTGATAACATCCTTATTAAAAAACCACAGGTTTGGGAGTGATGTTGCCTTTTCATTTGGCTGAAAACTGAGTCTTTTAGCCCGTTTTCATTCCGCTCCAAACCCCATCCAGCCCACCCTGGCATCACTCGGGGGTTTCCCATCCTAAAGGGCGGCGGAGGCTGTAACCCTCAGTTAGGGGGTTGTTTCTCCAACCTTATAAGGTTCACAGTGATGGTTCAGGGTGAGGGCAACAGGCTGCTCTCAGGGGTCCTTCCTGCCAAGCCTGGAGCCAGAGCAGATCCTTACAGCTGAGCAACAAATCCCCCAAATGAAAGGTTTAGGATGGAATTGCTGAAAAATCCTTGACTAACACAGGTGGCAGAAGGACAGTCTGATGGCCATGAGGTAAATTAGTGGTGCAGCCATCAAGGTCACCATAGTGAGCTGGAGGCCTCGTCATCCTAAAGATGTGCAGTGAGGGGATGGCTTTTCATTTGCTCTGAGTGTTCCTGACACCCTTGGGTTGGTCCAACTTGCAGGCAGAGATGCTGGAACAGGTTGCCCAAGGAAGTGTGGCTGCCCCATCCCTGGAAGTGTTCAAGGCCAGGTTGGCTGGAGCCCTGAGTAACCTGATCTAGTGAAGATGTCCCTGCCTCTGCAGGGGGTTGGAACTAGATGATCTTTAAGGTCCCTTCCAACACTGCCCATTCCATGATTCTATGATTCTGTCATCATCCATCTGGCAAGAACAAAAACCGGGTACGTCCTTGTCCATCCCTGAGCACTAAGACCAGATTTTGGGGTCTCAAATCTGTTTTATCCCAATGTGTCTCTGCTTTTCTTGGTGTGAAGGTGCCACAGCAGTTGCTCTGAAGCTGTTGTGTGTTTTGGATGAGAGCTCTGGGCAGGGATGGAAAGAAGTCCCAGTGCCTGGGAAATAATGGGATCTTCCAAAAACAACACACTTTGCAAATGGAGCAACGCGGAGGAGCTTGGTGAGGCAGCTTCCATGGAGCAGGAGATGGGATGATCTCCAGCAGGACCTCTGCTAAGGGACCCGGTGGCTATTTCAGATTCCTTTGATTCCAGATTGCGTTTTTGTTGGATTCTGCTGCTTCCAGCCGTTGACTCCCTTCATGGGAATGGGAGCTGTGGAACAGAGAGGATGTTGTGGGGCCAGCGTAGCGGGGGTCTGTCCTGTGAGAGGGTGTATCGGTGGTTTTAGGGACAACAGCAATAAATTCATGTTTTCAAGTGTGGTTCTATCCCCTGGAGAGCATCCTGTGAACTGGCTGAGAGAGTTGGGACTGTTCAGCCTGGAAAGGAGAAGGCTCCAGTGGGACCTTACAGCAACCTTCTAACCCCTGAAAAGGGCTGTCAGAAGGCTGGGGAAGACTGTTCACACAGGCAGGAAACAATAGGATGAGGGGTCATGGTTTGAAGATGGAAAAGGTGAAATTTAGGTCAGACATGAGGGAAAAGTTCTTGAATCTGAGGGTGGGAGATGCCTGAAACAGGCTGCCTAAAGAGGTAGACCCCATCCCTGGAGCCATTCAAGGTCAGGCTTGATGGGACTCTGAGCAACGTGGTCTAGTGAGTGATGGCCCTGCCTGTTGTAGGGGGGTTGGACTGGATGCCCTGTGGAGGTCCCGTCCAACCCTATGATTCTATGATTTTTCAGCTGAGGCAGTAGCCAGCCCCCATAGAGAAGCGGAGCTCACGGAATGAGTAGAAAGAAGGACCAGGCTTTCCCTTGATGGTCCCCATCTCACACTGCCAAGCTGAGAATGAAAAATAGCATGAATAATGACAGCAAAGGCTCTGCCTGCTATGGAGCAGAACCTTTTTCCTGCAGAAGATGCAGAAAACTGTAGGAAGTTCTCCAGGACAAGAAGGAGCAGCTGGAAAAAAAGTTTGGGGTTTGGGGGGAGAGGGATGTCTGAGGAAGGAGCTTGAAGAAAAGCCAAAACAAACAGTGGGTGCAGACGCTTGTGGAGGGGGTGAGGAACAATGAGCCTCCGAAGCACGAGCAGCTTCTGGGAGCAGAGACCATCTGCTCCTCACCAGCCTGAATGGTGCTGGGGCGATCCCTGCATTCCTTTGTTCCCGGGTTAAAGGAACCGCAGGGCTGGGAGCAGTTTGAAAAGCCCAGCGCAGTCCCCACACAGAGAGTTTGCACCTTTTGTCTGAACCTCCTCCCTCTCCGTCACGAGCGGTTTCTCTCGCATCGGTACTTTTTTTCACCTCAGTCAGTGGGTGAGAAGCCCAGGAGGACTGGTGCAGTTGGCAGAAGTTAAACAAACTGGGCTGCGCTGGTGGGAGAGCTGGTGAAGTCTCTCTTTAGCCAAGATAGCTGTGGAATTCAGAGGAATTCAGGGGATAAAATGACCCAAGGAGTACATGCAGCTCATAAAAGTGGCAAAGGCCAATAAATAAAACCCACTTCCAACTCAGTAACCTAACAGTCAGTCTTAGAGCCATAAATCGGGCTGCAGAGTAAAACTGATGGGTTGAGGGGTGAGGGTGACATGGTGGCTGTTCACCTAAAGAATCACAGAATCATTAGGGATTGGAAGGGACCTCGAAAGATCATCTGGTCCAATCCCCCTGCCACAGCAGAAGAGAGACTGTGATGGAGATGGAGAACCATGACGGGTACAAGGGAGTTTTGAGTTGTTTTCTAAATTAAGAGCTCAATACACAGCTGAGCTGAAGCAGCCTCACGCCTCTGGAAATCACTCATGGGCTGGGGTAAGAGGTGTTTCGCTATGGCCCATCTTCCACTGCACAGCCCTCCTCTGAGACCTGCAGAAGTGGGTTTGCCTCTTGCAAAAAGCTTGCTACAGGGTCAGAGCTGTATCTCTACTTGCAGAAAGCCCCCATCATAGCTCCCATCCCTCCATCACCTCTTGGCACAGTGGAGGCAGAGCTAAGCATCGTGGCTGCTTTTTCCTCAGCTGCTGGGGTGGGTTTTACTGCTGCAGACGCTGCTGGTTTGGGGCTGTTTGCATTTCCTCCTGCCTGTGCTCCCTGTGTGTCTGTGTATAATAGGTTCTCTGTTTGCTTGGGTGAAGCCATGCACTGAAATGCGTCCTTCAGGCGTTTTGTGAGCACTTAGCTCAGTCCTTTGGTCCCAGCCCTTTTGTGCTTTGCAGGCTCTGGGTCCTCTACCCCCTTCTACATACCCAGCCTGACCCCGTGCCGCAGGCTGCGTGTTCGTGGCCCCGCGACTGCTTAGCTCTGGATGAGCTCAATGGATGGTTCAATGTCTTTTAGGGTCTTGTCCATCCCTTTTAGTCTCCGTGGTGATAAGATTTGTAGGTCACTCACCAGGCATCACTTAAACACCCAGGGGGTTCATCTCGATGACATAAAGCACATTTAGATTTGTCTCAAATTCAGATTTTTCTTTAATTCAGATTTTTTCTCTAAATCAGATTTTTCTCTAATTCAAATTTGTTTTCTCTAATTCAGATTTTTCTCTAATTCAGATTTTTTTCTCTAATTCATAATTTTCTCTAATTCAGATTTTTCTAGCAAATTCTGATTTCTAGACCTCTCGGAAGGCTGGGTGAAGCACCCTATGCCCTGCACCCAGAGCGGTTTTGATGGCTCCTTAAAGGTTCCTCTGAAACTAAAACACCTTTAAGCTGCATTAAATAAACAGCTGTGTTTGGGAAGAATTGTCCCTCCCAGACAGGGAGAGGTGACGTCAGGACCAGGACAAGCCAGGAGCTGGAGCCACCAGCACCACGTAGTGACAGTGGTTGTGTTGCTATTGGTGTAGGTGTAGGCACAACCTTTGGCCATCCCTGTGAGTCACCTGTCCTATGTCCCTGCTTAGGTTGGGGTTTTTTCACCTTGTGGCACTGCTCTGTACTTTGGACTTTCTTTCTCCTGGTTTTTCCTGACTCTTTCAATCCACTGATTGTTTCTTTGCTGCAAAATGAGCTATAGCCTCATGTGATTGAGGGCTCAACTGTAATGGCTGGTTGCTCTGGATCCCTTTGGGATGCCCATTACAGTGGGGATCCCACTACCTTGGGACACACAGAGGTTCTCAGCAGGATCATGGCTGCAGTAGGATCCCAGGTCCTGTGTGAGATCTGAGCATCACTAGAACTTCCCACAGGCAGGGTCCTGTGGGAGAAGGGATGGTCTTTACCACTTGATGTCTATAGCAGAGTCCTGTAGGACAAGGGGTGATCATTACCACTCAACATGAACAACTACCACCACGTTGAGTGTTTTTGAGGTTCTTTCTTGTATTTGTGTAGCTCCCAGGGTAACGTGATCTGCAGTTAATTACTGGAGCCGGTTTTCTTTGTGGAGACATCTGAGGAGTTTATGAAAAGCTTGTGGTAGTGTTTTATGCTCCTGGGTACAACTTTGGGTGGCTCGGAGGGGTTGGACACTGAAGACAAAGGCAGCTGTAAGCTCTGTGTTGCTTTGCATGTGGCTTCACCTCTGTATGGTGGCTCTGTCTCATAAAATCCTGCCTTGGTCATGGAGACCCCATGATTTCTGGGGTGCCATGCTTTGTGGTGTCCCAGCCAGCTTGGGGTTTGGTAAGAGACCACATGGAAACTCCCTGCATAGGGGGTGCAGTGCAAGGAGATGCCCAGATGTTCAGGGATAGACACTGATGACTTGTAGGCAGCCAGGGAGAAGGAGGAGGAATCCCGACAAAAACATTCTCAAACATGGTTGGATGAGGTTGAGCAGCTCCAGAGGGGAGGTTCTGAGACGAGCAGCGCTATGGAAGGACAGGTAGCAGCCTCTGAAGGGATCTTTTTACTGGGTCGGCAGCAGGAAGCTTTATTTTCTTTACAGGACTTGGATATCTGGAGGGTGCTGCTGTAGCGCAGTCAGCCAGGGCAGCACTTCTGTAGCCCAGAAAATCATTTTTCATAACCTGTGCAGAGAATCCACTGGGAAGGACACAGAGCTGGTGGTGGGGAGTGTTGTTGGGCCGCTGAACCAGAGGCTGCTGCCACAGAGCACCACAGTGCAGGTGAAAAATACCCGTCTTGTGCCAAATCCCCGTCAGCAATGGCTCACACTTGCCACCTCTGACTTTACAGTTTTAAAATAGGCACGTTATTTTTTTCTCCATGAGCACGAGGTGTCGTTCATGACCAGAATGAAGAGGTTTGTGCTGACGTGGCTGCAGTGACAATATTTTCTATCCATTGTGTGCGGTGCGAACATCATCCTTGTCCCCCTGGCACTGCTGTTCTTCAGGCTTTGTTGATGCTTCACTTAAAAAAACTGTTTTCCAGAGGTTTCTAACTTCTCATGAAGGTCTGTTCTGAGCTGAAACTCTCTGGGCCAAGTCCTGGGCCAAGGCTGAAATTTCTTTTATGAAATTTTATTCAGAGCCAGTCGGAATGTTGATGCAGAAGGTGGAGAGGGGCACAAGGGTAGAACTGGTGGCTTGCGAACACATCTGTATCGAGGTGCAAAACGCTGCCAGTCCCAGCAGGGTGTTAACCCCTTTTCTTTTCACACGGGTGTTGATGAAGGGAGGGGAGCATCACCCTGATGAGGAAAGGCTGAGGGAGCTGGGTCTCTTGAGCTTGGAAAAAAGGAAACTGTGGGGATGACCCCATGAATGTTGATAAATATGGAAAGGGCAGAAGTCAAGAGGATGGAGCCAGGCTTTGCTCAGTGGCACCCAATGGTAGGACAAGGGGCAACTGGTGTGAGCTGGAACAGAGCAGGTTCCACATTACTATGAGAAGAAACTTCCTCCTGATGAGGGTGCCAGAGCCCTGGAAGGGGCTGCCCGAGGAGGTTGTGGAGTCTCCTTCTTTGGAGACATTTAAAATCCACCTGGATATGTTCCTGTGTGACTGGATCTAAGTGATCCTGCTGTGGTGGGGGGATTGGACTGGATGATCTTTTGAGGTGCCTTCTAATCCCTAATGTTCTGTGATTC
This sequence comes from Rhinopomastus cyanomelas, assembly GCA_013400115.1. Lineage (NCBI taxonomy): Eukaryota > Metazoa > Chordata > Aves > Bucerotiformes > Rhinopomastidae > Rhinopomastus > Rhinopomastus cyanomelas. Next base: position 687,748 of record VXBP01004928.1, on the reverse strand, counting down.
TGCATTTGGTATTGATCTGTACTTGATAATGGTGCCCAGCTTCTGAGTATTGAGGGTGTTTCTGGTGGCAAAGAGCTCGTGGCTTTGGCAATGGCCAAGCTCCCATCTCAGCTAGGTGCAGCTGCAGGATTTGAGCTGTCGATGCTTTTTTTACAATTTATTTTAGACTTCTTCTAGAGGCAGGTCTCTAAATTAGATGCTGTGAATTACTGTCAGAGGGCTTCCTTGGCAGAGGATCTGGGCACCAGCATCAGATGGTGTAAATGCATTCTCCCAGTGCAGGTTTACTGATGCAAACACATCATTTCCAGTAAATAAGGAGCATATTTCCTTTTTAAAGACTGGTCTGTCTTCTCATGAGCCACTGCCTTGGCTCAGGAGGGTGGAATAATTCCTTGCAGGCAAAGCTACCTGATTCCTGAGGATGATTTTGATGGCAACATGTCTGATTAATTAAATCTGAGGAAAAAATGCAGACAACCTGCTTTGTTTTATTTCAGTCTGGCTGAAATCACAGCAGGTGAAGCAAGCTGGGAAGCAGTGGCAGGATCTGCTTGGTCCAGGCACCCCTGATGCTCCTAATGATGCAGCCAAGCAAAATTCACTGTAATGAAAAAAGGCAGAAGCACATTACTGGGGTTTTGTTCTCCCTGGCTGTGCCCTGCTGAGGTGCTGGGCTCTTGGCAAATGCTCTCTCCAAATAGCAGTGGTTCACAATGGGGAACTTGGACTTTTATCGCCTGTAATTTCGCTCAGCCCCTGGAAGAAAGAAAAGAGCAGCTCTTCAGTGCAGACCCTCAGCAGTGAGAAGGAAGGCTGCTGGCACCAGGCAGAAACCTGGTGCTGGGGTTCAAGAGGATGGTGACCTCAGAGGTTTGACGCAGGAGAAGCCCTGTGTTAGGTGGGAACATCCTTGCCCTTTGTCTGAACATTGAATCATAGGGTGGGAAGGGACCTCCAAAGGTCCTCCAGTCCAACCCACTGTCACATCCCAGTCTTAAGAGCTTGCTGTTAACCAAAGTCTGACACCCCCCTACATAAAGCAGGGACCTCACTCCCCAGATCAGATTGCACAGAGCCACATCCAGACTCTCTAGGCAGCCTGTTCCAGGGATCCCCCATCCTCAGGTTCAGGAACTCTTCCCTCATATTCAGCATCAATCTCCCCTTTTCCAGCTTCAAACCATGACCCCTCATCCTATTGCTCCTTGTAACCAGTCTTCCCCAGCCTTCTGACAGCCCCTTTCAGGGGCTGGAAGGTCGCTATCCTCCTGGAGCCTTTTCCTCTCCAGGCTGAGCAACCCTAACTCTCTCAGCCTGTCCTTGTGACGTCTGTGATTTGCAGTAAAATGCTGTTTTCTTGGGGTTTTTTCTGCTTTCTGGAGAGATAAGGTACAGGAGGAAGAGCCTGCCAAGGACCCCCAGTGTGAGCAGGTTGTGGCTGCTCAGTCTCTGCAGCAGCAGCAGCGACGTACCGAGGTCAGGGGAGCATCTGCAGCAGACGATGGGCACTGCCAGTGACTGAGCCAGCTGTTTGCATGAGGAAAATGGATCAAAACACGAACGTGAACTGGGCCAGGAGCGCACTTTGAGATGAGAAGTCCAAAGGAAAGTCCAATACAATTTGGTTTTGTCTATGTTTGAATCTACATGATGGGGCTCTGGTGATCAAAGCACTCTGCAAAGGTTTGGTAAGAAGAGAAACAGCAGAAGAGCAGCTGTTTACCTGAAACTTCTGCACCACTGGACAAAATCATTTCAGCATTCCTGGGCTTTTTGAAGACTCTCTGCTGGCTGGGAAGAGCAGTCAGAGCAGCTGCGACACAGACGCCTCAGGGGACAGAAGCCTCATCTACTGAACTGAAGCTGGAGAACAATGTCCCATTAAAGGCCAGTGGGTTCTTATTTGGAACCTGAACGTGTTCTCCTCTCTCATCCCAGCACAGGAAAGGATGAGCAGAACCTCCGATTTGCATCTAATGTAGGCGTCTCCCTCCTGCTGTCCCACATCCAGGGGCAGCAGGTTTCGCCCAGCCCTTGCAGGGCAGGATGAGTAGGGATGTCACCGACAGGTTTAAACATCATCCTCTGTGCTTTCAATGCTTTTTTCTTTTGAAAGACTGAGCCACTTAAAGAAAGAAAATTCAGTTAACTGTATTTCCTCTCTGAAACATGATGGATTTAGTGCTTTACAACCACAGACCATTGAACTGTGCTGCCACAATCCCCTGCTGACTGAATCCTGCAGCCGTGTGCCTGTGCTCACCTTTCTCTTTCAAAGAGATGGGAGAGTCCATCAGCCCAAGGTGATGAGAACTGGAAAAAACACCCAGTCCTTCAGCTCAAACTGCCAATTGTTTGGGCATAGAAATCAAACTGGAGATTCACTGGCACCAGCAAAATTCAAGATGTTCAAGTTTTCTTTAGAGTTTTTAATTCTCTATTCCAAGCTCAAGCTCTGCTTGTGGAGAGGAAACAGGGTATTAAGGAGCTGAGTAGTGAGGACGACTCTGGCTCTAGCATCATCTCCATCAGTGCTGGGTACCTGAAAATCATCAACAGACCAACTCACTTGTGGAAAGTTGTGATGTGGGGGCTGCTCTGTGGCTGAGGGACCTTCTGACAGCTGGTATCACAGTCCCCGTCAGCTGCTCAGAGTTTGTTGGACTGGAACCATCACATCACCCACTGATCTCCAAGCACTCCCTCATAAATCCTCCATGGTTTTAAGTGACTTTCAACTCAGACTTGCCCCAAATGCTTTGTTGTTTCACCTTTCGTCATCAAACTCATCTAATTTAGTTCAAGCAATGACTCTTCCAACTCCAGCTTGTTTACAGTGAACTCCTGAGCAGCAGGAAGAAACATCCCAAACTTCCAAAGAAGGGTGTCAGCCTCCCAGCCTGCTCCTGGTTGTTTTGCTAGTGCTGGGTTTGTTTGTTGTTGGCTTTGATGCTTCTGCAGAGACCTTGCTGCAGCCCTGGAAGCCTCCCCAGGATAAGTAGAAGCCAGATGCCATAAAGAAAATGGGATTGTCTGTAGGTACTGAACCTTCGTGCACCCGTTCCCGCGGCTTTGCTGCTGCCTGTGAGTAGTTGCTTAGATCTTTATTCCAGTTAAAGAGATGAAATTGCTTTCTTTGCCTTTCAAGTTGTTCCCTCAGAAGTATAAGCTGGGCAGGTTGCTGGTGCCCACCGCTCATACCCATCCCCACCGCCGATGCAGATTCCTTTTGGCCTCAAACAAATTACATCACCCTGGGCTTTTTGTACCTATAAATGGAGATGATGTTTAAGGCACCTGAACATAGAGGGCTGTTGTAAAAATTAATTAGCCAGTGGTTTTGGTACACTTTGAAGATGAAAAGAGTTGCGGTGCTTTAGGGGCAAATTACCCTCTGGAGGTTCTCCCCGTTGCACAGGTTGGTTTTGACTCTTGAACTGATGCTGCTGGTAGATCTCTGGCTGCAGCAGCACCTGGTACCATGGGTGTCCCACCAGTAAAACCTATTGGAGGTGATGTTATCTTCCTGCATGACAGAGCCAAATGCTTCGGAGCACCCACACATCAAACCCCTCTGGTGCTTCATGCAGACCACCCACTTTTCCTTGTTAAGGTGGGTTGTAATAGGATCATAGAATCATTTAGGTTGGAAAAGACCTTTAAGATCATCAAGTCCAACCATTAACCTAGCACTGCCAGGTCATCACTGACCCAGGTCCGTCAGCACCACATATCCATAGCTTTTAAATACCTCCAGGGATGGTGATTAACGCTTTATTGCTGTAGACCCTGAGCTCTTTGCTGGAAAAACAAAGCTTGAGGTGGGCAGAGGTGTGGACCTTTGAGGAAGGTTATTTGTCCTAAAGTACCTGGGGAAGAGTTCAAACCTTTGCAGGCAGAGCAGGAATATGACTAGTTAAACCTTTTAAAGTATAAACAGAGACCACAACAAACATCAAAGTGGCCAGAAGAATTCAGCCCCAGACAGGCTTCTGTTCTATTTAATGCTAGATGGATGAAGACAAGAAATCTTGGGGGTTTTTTAATTGATGCTCAGGTTATCCCATTGAATTTACTCATTATTCATTAGGCAAAGCTAAAGGGCATTATTTAATTAAAGCCCTTTTATCTAATGCTGTTTGTTAAGGTGGAAAAGAATGACAGCAAGAAAGTTTCCAGTTAAAGTAAGACTTTCTGGTGGCTTCATTTTTTTTTTTTCTAAAGGAAGTGCTAACAGAAGGATCAGCTGGGATTTGGTCATTTTCTGTAGGTGAAGTACACACCATTGCTGGGACACACCTTTCTCTGGGGGTGCTTCCCCCCCAAAACCCCCTTTTAGGAAACCTTGTCCCCAAAACCTCTTACCCCCAAATCCCCTTCCTAAAACCCTGTCCCCAAAAGCTCTTAGCCCAAACCCCCATCCCTTGCTGCAGCCAAGGTTGCCTGTGTCCCACAAAGGTGCTGGCACCAGGACTGGGGCTTGAATCCTGGCTATTTCCAATTATGACCGTAGGTGAAGGTGTGGAATGCAGTGGTTTCTGCATGGCCATCACACCTACTCGTGTAAACCTTGCTTCCCACTGAGCTTTGAGACCCTTTTCTTCTTTCCTAACAAGGGCCTCAGTTTTCCTACTAAAACTGTTGCATCCATCCCATCGTTACAGAGCTGAGTGTCCACACTGGTGTTGGCGACGCTCCTGCAGAATCACAGAATCATTCAGGTTGGAAAGGGCCTCTAAGATGATCATGTCCAACCTTCAGCCAAACACCTCCATGACCACCAGACCATGCTCCACAGTGCCACATCCACTGGCCTTTTGAACCCCACCAGGGATGGAGACTCCCCCACTGCCCTTGGCAGCCTGTTCTGGTGTTTAACTGCTCTTTCACTGAAGAGATTTTTCCTAATTTCCAATCTGAACTTCCCCTGGAGCAACTGGGCCAATTCCTCTTGTCCTGTTAGCAGTTCTTTGGGAGAAGAGACTAACACCAGCCTCCCCTACAGCCTCCTTTCGGGGAGCTGTGAAGGACAATGAGGTCTCTTCTTCAGGCTAAACTGTCCCAACTCCCTCAGCCACTCCTCATCAGACCTGCTCTCCAAACCCTTCACCAGCTTTGCTGCCCTTCTCTCTACAACACCTCAGCATCTTTCTTATACTCTGGTGCCCCAAACTGGACCCAGTATTCAAGGTGTGCCTTCACCAGTACAGGCGCACAAAGCCAGCTCAGACAGGGAAGGTGGCTCCACCAGGCTGCTGTTCTCCCCCATGGGAAGGCGAACAGCGAGTCCTCAGTGGAGCATGAGGAGCTGCACTGTTCCTCTAAGCATGCAGGCAGTGTCGCTGCTGCAGGACTCCAGATGCTCAGCGACAGCCCTGGGCTTCATTTCCAGCTCAGCTTTTCCCAGCAACTCACAGGAGGTGTTTAGGAACATGAGCACATCCATTGTGCTCACGGCAGTGGGGATGGGATAATTCAGTTCTCGGTGGGTTTGATCCCATCCCATTTGTCAGCAAAAGGCTGGGCATGGACTAAGATGAAGCAAAGGGCCTGGGGCATGGAGTGGGGATGACTGGGTGGGAAGCATCACACACCATCGAACCCCTAGGGTAGGGAACTGACTCTGGTTAAGCGATAGGATTTCAGGGTTTGTATCCAAGGCAGCATTTGAAGGGTTTTTATTACAATCCGGGTTAGGCAATCAAATCCTGGTGGCCTCCTGGAGCAGCAGCACTGCGTGCACTGGGGCGGTGCCCAGCCCCTGTAAATCTCTAGGATCTGTTTCCAACCCTTTCAATCCTCTTCTCTGCTCTCTGTGATGGGAGGTGAGGTGGAGGAGGGGTCCCCGGGATGGAGGGGTCCCCTGAAAGGGGGTGGGTATTCATGAAGAGCGGTGGTGAGCACCCTGATGATGAGGAGTCTGTGGGAGGATGTGGGGTATCCAGGAGGTGGGTAGTAATCAAGAAGAAGGGTGTCCTGGTGATGGGGTGTCCTGGAAGGGGGTGGGGTCTCCGAGGTGGGCTGTGGAGGGCAGTGATCGCGCATCCCCGGGATGGGGGGGTCACTAGGATGTGGGGGGCCGGTGATGGCACGTCCCCGCGATGGGGATCCCAGTAATGGGGGGTGTCCCGGGATGGGGGTCACCGTCATGGAGGAGTTCCCAAGAATGGAAGTCCCGGTAATGAGAAGTGGTCCCGCGACGGGGTCCCAATGATGGGATGATCGTCGGGATGGTGGTTCCGAGTGATGGAGGTGGTGGTCTGGCCGCTGCAGCCCCACCCGTGTCCCGCGGGGATGCGCTGCTGGGTCAGCCCCGCTCCGCCCCGTTCCTCCCCGTGGCGGGGTCTCGGCGATGCAGCTCGGCCCCTCACCCTGCACCGGGCGAGGATTCTCGCAGCAGTAGAGCGGAGCGGGGTCGGTAAGTGCTGGGGAATGGGGTAGAGGGGCGGGGGGGCTGCTCTCCCGGTCGTCGTCCCCGCACCGCTGCGGATGATGGAGGCGGAGACCGGGATGGAGCAGGGAGCGGGTGCAGCTGGCCCGGGGGAACCAACCCCCCCTTCCAAAGTAAAACGGGAAGGGGAAGAAAAAAGGGAGAGGAAGAGGAGGAGTCCTGCTATACCTGTCATGGGAGGGAAGGCGGCGGGTTCCTTCTGTATTTACTGAGGTTTCGAAAAATGGTGAGAACCTTCACTTTGAAGGGTTTGGGTGGGTTGTTGTTTTTGAGGGGAGGGGGGTATTAAAAAAAAACAAAAGGGAGGAATGGAAACTCGAAGGGATGTTCTGGTGTCGTCCGTCCGTTCCCCCCACCCTCCCTCCACGCTGCGGCTGCGTTTGGGGGGGTCCCCAGGGAGCGCTGGGCTGGGGCGGGGGCTGCGGGACGGGGGATGCTGCGGGAGCCTGGAACAGCCCGGTTGGGCTTTAGTTCGTTATCCCGCGGTTAATTAGCGCTGACATTGGAGCGAAGTGGTCTGCAGCGGGCAGAGTCCCGTGGGATTGCGATTGGGGAGAAAACTCGTACCTTTGGGGTGTTTTTTTTACAGAGAAAGCATAAATCAGGCATTTTCTGTGAATAAAAGCAGCAAAAAGAACAAGAAAAGGATTTGAGGGGTTTTTTTTCTTAATTACCACTTAGGCTGCTGTCACGGCAGGATCAATCATTGCATTTTCTTACCTTTCTGCAGGTGGTGTTGGCTGATGAATTGGTTCTATTTTCCCTAGGCCACAGCTGTTGGTTGATGCTCCCCCCCCCTTGTTTGCTTGTTCGGTTTTTTAGCTCAAAAGAACCCCACTGTTTGAGCTTAAGTTATAGAAGCTGACTCTGTGTTGGGTTGGTGTCTGGGGAAGCAAGAAACCTCCTCCAAACCCTTATCTGATCACTAATTCCTGCCCCCCCCCAAATAAGAAGCCTGAGTGTCTCCAGCCTGGATTTAAAGTACTAGGTAATGATTTGACCGAGGTGGCTCTGATGGAGATGCCCTCGAGTAGCTGTGATTCAGCCACTTCTCCCAGTCCCAGAGCATAAGGAGGTGTCTAAATTGTTGGGGGGCTGTCACAGGTTAAGAATATTTTCCTTTTGCCTGTTTGTTTCATTAAATGTCTTGGCAGCTCCTTTTCCCTCTGTTCATTCTCCTCATCTGCAGTGTCTAGTTGCTTTGTTTAGGGTTGGGTTTTTGTCTCCCAGATACAAATTTTCACCACGGAAGTGATCATTCTGGAGTGTTTTTAATTGCCAGTGATGCAGCTTTGTTACTCGAGGTGGAGATGGCAGATGTAATATCCAATTTATTCTCATTCTCAATCCATCCTCCATCCTGGCTGCTGTAAATGGAAGTGTTCCTATGATTAGGATTTTTATTGGGGGGGGGGGGCAGTGTCTTTTCACTGGCTAGAAAATAATTCCAGGAGCGCTAACTCTCGTGAGCGACTGGATAGCTCTGCCAGGCTTCTGCATTTCAACACCAGAGTCACTGAGCTCGGGGGATGCTGCTCTGATGCAGCCGTGTAGCATCCAACAGGGATCTCAGTGGAGTTTCTCCTCTTGAAAATGCTCGTGCAATCTGCTCCTGAAAGCAGACAGTGAAGCCCAGGTCTGAGGTAAGCAGAGGGGAGAAGCACAGTGCTGGTTATCACCTGTGAGCAGTGGCTGCTGCTCTCCTTTACTTTTAAACCCCTCTGCTGTCATTTTGCTCAGTAATCTCCAGAGGAGCTGTGCGTTTCCCCTGAGCACAGGCTGATGTTGTAAATGTTTCCTTGGTGATTTGTTGGTGTTTTTTTTAATCAGAGGGAATGCAACTATATCTATATAATTTTTTAATTTTAATTTTCAGTTGTGAAGTAGATTCAGCAGCACTCGAGGCTCTGGGTGTGGGGTCTCTCAAGGCTTTGCATTCAGTGATGTGCAGCTGTGCAGGTCCTTGTGCTGCTTGTGCCTGCTGGGGACAGTCACTGCCTCACAGAGCACCCAGAACCCTCCAAAGGAGCCCATGAGCGGTGGGTTTGGCTGCTTGCAGACCCTGTTCCACTCCTGTGCTCCATAGGGCTGATTCCCTACAAGCACTTGCTACAGCTGAAGTTATTCAAGCCCAGCTCGTAGCAGCGGTGCTGATATCTGAGCACCCTCCTGTGTGTTCCTCTATTAGATGTTGTCCGGGCTACAAAAATAGGTTTCCATATTAGAGTACAGCTGGGGCAGGAAGCTTGAGCCATGTGTTCACAGTATCACAGTATCACAGTATTATCAAGGTTGGAAGAGACCTCATAGATCATCAAGTCCAACCTGTCACCACAGAGCTCAAGGCTAGACCATGGCACCAAGTGCCACGTCCAATCGTGCCTTGAACAGCTCCAAAGTTGGCGACTCCACCACCTCCCTGGGCAGGCCATTCCAGTGGCCAATGACTCTCTCGGTGAAGAACTTTCTCCTCACCTCAAGCCTAAATTTCCCCTGGCGCAGCTTGAGGCTGTGTCCTCTTGTTCTGGTGCTGGCTGCCTGAGAGAAGAGAGCAACCTCCTCCTGGCCACAACCACCCCTCAGGTAGTTGTAGACAGCAATAAGGTCTCCCCTGAGCCTCCTCTTCTCAAGGCTAAACAATCCCAGCTCCCTCAGCCTCTCCTCATAGGGCTTGTGCTCAAGGCCCCTCACCAGCCTCGTTGCCCTTCTCTGGACACGCTCAAGCACCTCAATGTCCTTCCTAAACTGAGGGGCCCAGAACTGGACACAGTACTCAAGGTGCGGCCTAACCAGTGCAGAGTACAGGGGCAGAATGACCTCCCTGCTCCTGCTGGCCACACCATTCCTGATGCAGGCCAGGATGCCATTGGCCCTCTTGGCCACCTGGGCACACTGCTGGCTCATGTTCAGGCGGGTGTTGTCTAATGGAGAGCCAAGGTCCTGCTGCAGAGCTGCTCTGATTGCAGTCAGCCATGGGTCTGGGTTTGGAATGAGCCTTGGGAGCTGTAGAACCTGGAACAGGGATAAATCCCTAATCCGTGCTCTGGCTGATCTGTTGAGTTGCTCACCCAGGGCGTGTAGGGCTGGAGCAGTCAGGGAGCTGGAAGGGGCCAGTGGCCTCCAGACCTGCCCAACAACTGGTGGTGTCTCTGTGGAGCGGCTCATGATTATCTTTCAACTTCACAGGGGAGGAACTGGAGAGAGATGTAGATTGACCTGAACCCCAAACAGCAAGGTGGTGGCAAAACTGGGGGTAGGAAGCTGGTGGTTCCCCAGACTGTTGTCCCTCAGCAGGTAGGTGGTGCTGGAATGGGGCTGAGGAAAAAGCATTTCCAATTTTATTTTAATTTGCTTTTTATCTTCCCACCACTGTGCTCTGCAGCCGGCCTGTTGAAAAGGTAAAACACATAATGAAAATAAGTAGGTGCTGGACGTGCTCCAGCGCGGAAAGGGGTTACTCACGGTAAATTGAACAGTTTGCCTGGGGTGAGGTGGCTCTTGTTTTCCGAAGCATCGATCTGGCTGGCTGCCCTCAGCCCATGTGATGGGGTGCTGGAGCTGGGAGAAATCCATTGCTGTGGAATCTGTGTGGAGCAAAACAAGAGTACACCCCGGTTAGCTCTGCTCTCGTGAGCTGCTGCAGGGTGCAGGAGTCCTCCGACGGCATCCCAAAGCCTCTCCCAGCCAGATACCCCAGTGCTCTCCCTGCAAATGAGGGGCATGGACACTGGGAAGTGTTTCAGTGTGGAGCCCTGAAAAATATGAGAGACCTGAGTCTGTGAAAATATGAGAGACCTGAGTGCTGTAACTGCCTGGCTTTTGCTTTTAAAATTCCTTTCTTCTAAAAATTCCTTTCTTTTTAAACTTCTCATCTTCTAAAAATTCCCTGTCCTTTCCTGTCAGTCCCCTCTCTCCGTCCTGTCAGTCCCCTCTCTCCGTCCTGTCAGTCCCCTCTCTCCGTCCTGTCAGTCCCCTCTCTCCGTCCTGTCAGTCCCCTCTCTCCCTCCTGTCAGTCCCCTCTCTCCCTCCTGTCAGTCCCCTCTCTCCCTCCTGTCAGTCCCCTCTCTCCCTCCTGTCAGTCCCCTCTCCCTCTCATTGAATTCTCTATTAATGAATCTATTAATTAGAGTTCATAGCAATACATTAACATATGTTAATTTATGCATTAAATAAATTACTATTAAATTCTACTTGAAATCAGTCACTTTAAAATTTATTCCCAAATAAGGATTTTGAGACAGTTTTTGAGGGGTTTCTTTGTTTTTATTTAAACTAGTCTTGAAAAATGGCACCAGCAGCTCCCAGAGAAGCTGGCGTGTGGAGACAGACCAAGGCTCTGCTGTTCAAGAACTGTCTGATTAAGTGTAGGACTAAAAAAAGCAGCGTTCAGGTGAGTCGAGTGGTTGTTTGCTGCTGCCTTCGTGCAAGGAGAAATGTTATCTGCGTTTAAGAGGCTCCTCAGTCAGAGAAACTGCTGGAATGTATTGTCATAGTTCTGAAGCTTCAAGGTCTGCTCTGAGTTTAGAGTCAAAATTGGCTTTTTCCAATGATATTCTGGCCCTCTGGGTGGAAATGAGTCCTGATGTGGGAAGCTTTATCCAGAAAACATCGTTAAGTGAGTACTGTGGTCCTAGAACTGCACCTCCAGTACTGGGACAGTGCTGGCCCCCTCACTTCATGAAAGAGATTGAGGGGCTGCAGTGGGTCCAGAGGAGCAACAAGGCTGGGGAAGGGGCTGGAGGGAAAGTCTAATGAGAGGCTGAGGGAGCTGGGGGTGTTTAGCCTGGAGAAGAAAAGACTCAGTGAGGACCTTCTCCCTCTCTTCAGCTCCCTGAAAGGGAGTTGCAGTCAGATGGGAGTCGGGCTCTTCTCCCAGGCAATCAGCTCCAGGACAAAAGGGCAGGGCCTGAAGTTACCAGGGGAAGGTTAGGTTGGATGTTAGGAAGCCCTTCCGCATGGAAAGGGTGCTCAGAGCCTGGAGTGGACTGCCCAGGGCAGTGGTGGAGTCCCCATCCCTGGAGGTGTTGGGCAGATGGCTGTGACACTTACTTAGTGCCCTGGTGTGGCCTCTGGGGTGATGTTAGGTCCTGGGTTGGGCTGGACGAGCTCAGAGGGCTTTGCCAGCCTCAGTCATTCTGGAATTCTGTCATTAGTGCGCTGAAAACATCTGCCCCCACAGATGGACAGCAGAGCATGGTTAGACCTCTCCAAAAGTTTCTTATCTTGTAGGTGATAAACTTCCAGAGACTCTTGTTTCTACGGCTACTTTTTCAGCTTTCCTCCTTGTTTCTCCACACAGGAGGTCCTTTTCCCACTCTTTTTCCTGTTCTGGCTCATCCTCATGAGCATGATGCATCCGCACAGGAAGTACGATGAGGTGGCCAACACCAACCTTGGCACCCTGGACACCAACATGCTGGTGAACTTTGTCATTGGGTACACACCACCCACCCGAATGGCCCGGGAGATCATGAAGAAAGTGGCTTTCGATAACTTCGAAGATGGTATTTGGACTCCTTAGCCTTTCATTTGTCTCGCACTGTAGCTGCTGTTTGCAGAGGGATCTCACTGTTGCTGATAGAAAAGTCTTTTATTTGCCATCACAGAGAGAGAACAGCCTGTGAAAGTGCTTTGTTGGCTTGGTAAATAATAGAACCATTAAGTCTGGAAGAGACCTGCAAGATCATCCAGTTCAACCACCAACCAAACCCAACCCTGCCCACTGAACCCAGTCTCCCAGGACCACATCTGCTTGTTTTTGGAACCCTTCCAGGGACAGCAACTCTCCCTCTCCCTGGGCAGCCTGTTCCAACTCCTGACTGTGTCGGGGAAGTGATTTTTTTCTGATGCCCAACCTAACCCTCCCCTGGCACAACGAGAGGCCATTTCCTCATCCTGTCAGTGGTGGCTTGAGAGAAGAGACCAACCCCCACCTCTCTAGAGACTCCTTCAGACAGCTGTAGAGAGCAGTAGGGTCTCCTCACAACAAATATTCTTCGAGTGGTTCCCGTTCTCCCGTGGCAGCCAACAGATGTTCTGTAGCTGCAGGAAGGGTTTGGGAGGACCCAGATGTGAAGTGCAGAGAGCCCCAGAGCAGCTCTAGGGTTAATGAATATTTGTCCTGCAACATCCCTGGGGAAATCTAGGAGATGCTGCTGCCCTGCAGATACCTTAGGTTGCATTTTCTATCCTGTTACTATAAAAAAACACTTTAATTTCCTTTGGATGCTGATTCCAATGAACACAGTGTCACCTCTTCTTTTGAAAGTGATTTTTCCTCTTTTTTTAGGTATTTAAATTGTTTTTCAAGTGCTTTTCCTGCACAGCTCTCACATCCAGCAGGAACTCACCTCTCCAAATCCACTCTGATGTATTTTTAGTTAGCTGCCTTTGATTCCCTTCCGCGCCTCAAAGTTACCCAAAGCAGCCCAGCCTCACATCTGCAGTTTCCTTGCTGGTGCCCTCAGCTGCAATGAGCATCATCCTCCGTTGAAATTGGTTGCAAAATACCAAGTTTTTTCATCTTTTTAGCACTCTTTTTAACACGTGGATATATATATAGACATCTTCATATATAAAAAGATACAGATATCTTTATATGTAAAAATGTCTTGTATATTGGAGAAGATATTTATATATTTAAAGATACATTGACAGCAGGATGACCAGGAGACAGCAATGTGCCCTTGTGGCCAAGAAAGCCAATGGCATCCTGGGGTGGATCAGAAGTGGGATGGTTAGATCAAGAATGGTTCTCCTCCCCCTTTACTCTGCTCTGGTGAGACCCCATCTGGAATCTTGTGTCCAGTTCTGGGCCACTTAGTTCCAGAAGGACACAGAGCTGCTGGAGAGAGTCCAGTGCAGAGCCACAGAGTTGATGAAGAGAGTGGAGCATCACCCTGATGAGGAAAGGCTGAGGGAGCTGGGTCCCCTGAGCTTGGAGAAGAGGAAACTGAGGGGTGACCTCATTAATGTTGATGAATATGTGAACGGCAGGTGTCGGGAGGATGGAGCCAGGCTCTGCTCAGTGGCACCCAATGATAGGACAAGGGGCAAAGGGGTGTCAGCTGAACAGAGATGGTTCTGCATCAGTCTGAGAAGGAACTTCTTCCCTGTGAGAGTGACAAAGCCCTGGAAGGGGCTGGCCAAGGGCATTCTGGTGTCTCCTTCTCTGAAGATGTTTAAAACCCACCTGGCCACGTTCCTGTGTGACTGGATCTAGGGGATCTTGCTGTGGCAGGGAGATTGGACTTGATGATCTTTCAAGGTCCCTTCCAACCCCTAATATTCTGAAAGATACCTAGAGATATCTAGACAGGCATCTCAAAACCCAAACAAACCTGCACTGATTTACGTGATGCTTATTTAATCCTGTTGCAGTTTTGCCCCCTTCTGCTGTACCAGTACCCAACTGAACAGAATCATTTCTTCTGTTGTCACAGGCCTCATCACGGAGGAGTATTTAAGTGAAGAGGAGCTGCAAGAAGCCAGTGCTTTCAAACCTCCCAAGTTTGTTGGTGTTGTGTTCAACGATGCCATGTCCTACCAGCTGAGATTCCCTGATTCGATTGCGATGTCGTCCGTCTATATGGAATCGAGGGGTAAATGGGTTCATTTGTATCGGGGTGAACTGCAGCATCAATCCTTTTCCTTTCCTGATCTAGTGTTGCATGTGTGTGTGGGAACACCTCTGATATGGACAGGCTGCGAGAGCTGGGGTTGTTCAGCTTGGAGGACAGGCAGCTCTGAGGAGACCTTATTGCAGCCTTTCAGCACGTAAAGGGAGGCTGTGAGAAAGATGATGGAGAGACTAGTTCAGCAGGGACTTTTGTGACAGGGTGATGGGTTTAAACTCATAGAGGGAAGATGAGATATAAGTGCAGTGAGGGTTGTGAAACACTGGAACAGGTTACCTGGAGAGATATTGGAGATCCCATCCCTTGGGACATTCAAGGTCAGGCTGGATGAGGCTCTGAGCAACCTGCTCCAGTCAAAGATGTCCTCACTGCAGGGATTTGGACTAGATGACTTTTAAAGGTCCCTTCAAGCCCAGTGCATTCTGTGATTCTATGTATTGGTCTGTGGAAGTAGTTTCTCATCGTTATTAAGGATCATTAAGATTGGAAGAGACCTCGAAGATCATCAAATCCAAATAATGGACTGGATGGTCTCAAGCTGCCCCATCTTTCTACCGGGGATGTGCTAGCTGTCACTTGGGCTGTTGGCAGTGGGTGATGCTCTGCTTTATTCTGCAGCCAGCTGCTCCAACTTGCGGAAAGGGTGTGAATCAGTGACCTACTGGAGCTCAGGGTTTACAGCTCTGCAGGCCTGCATCGACGCAGCCATCATACAGGTAACGCTGTGCGAAGGATGGGATGAGACCCAGGAGGTTCAGATTTGCGGGCTGCCTCAGGGTTTGAGGTGGTGGCTGTTGCCATATCAACATTAGCTAGAGCAGGCAGGATCTGTCGTGTGTGTTTTGCTGTATTTTATACGGAACTGTTCTTCTCTGCTTGAGCCCTATGGACATTTGTCCTCTCTGGGTCCTAACAAGCCTGCATAGTACATCACAGCCATCCTCAACATGTCCAGGCTCGACAGCGGTCAACCCAAAATACTGGTTAGGATGTTGTACTGCTGTACCATCATCAACGGTACAAGCATCTGTGGCTGCACCATCAACCCCAAAGGGGCTGCAGAGTTGGTTTTTACTACTTTATTGCCAGTTTTTTTCAGAAATACCCATTTCCCTGTTCTGACCTTATCCTGCCACTCGTGGTGACAGCAACTGTCATCTTTTTAGATTGCGAGACTTGCAAAATTGTTCCTTTTAGCTCCATACCTTCAGGTATTCTCCAGTTCCTGCACTGCTGAACTGAGTTTTGGGATCAGGAAGGGTTTGGGATCTCTACATCCCTCCCCAGTAGTGGGGATGAGGCTGTGCACAGTGACGGCCATGGGATGGGATGGAGCTGGAAAATGGGGAGTGATAACTCTTACTTCTCCTCCTTTCAGCTGAAGACTAATCAGTCAGTCTGGGAACAACTCGAACTGACCAGGGCAGTGGTGATGGGAGAGGCTGCCGTGGTGGAAATAGATAATTTTCCTCGTGCCATCATCTTGATTTACCTAGTGATCGCCTTCTCGCCGTTTGGGTACTACCTGGCCATTCATATTGTGGCAGAAAAGGAGAGGAAGTTGAAGGAATTCTTAAAAATATTGGGACTTCACGACACAGCCTTCTGGTACGTGGGGGCTTGATAGGAAAGAAATGTAAAATGTAGAGTGAAAGATACAAAAAGACAGAAAACAGACATCTCTAGGTAAACTCTTCTATCCCTGTTTACCTGTAAACACTGGTTTCCCCCCTGAATTTCACTGGAACTTTGTTTTCTGAAGGAAGGAACAGCACAGAATCATTAGGGATTGGAAGGGACCTCGAAAGATCATCTAGTCCAATCCCCAGGAGAAGAATCCTTCAAATAGTAGTTTTTAGAAATGTCTTCTCTGTGATGACACTGAGGAGTAGTCTTGGGTGCACTGAACACTTGTGAAGTAGAGCCTGAAATGACAGCGTTTGCCATAGAAAGGTGACCTTAAAAGTGGTAGGTTGGGCTGTCTTTGAGCTCTGTAAACGCTACAAAAACTCCATTGAAGGAGGAGTTTGAAACAATAACTTCAAACCAGTTAAGAAAGCACCTTCAGGTCCAGCGTAGGGCAATGAGGATGGTGAAGGAGGTGGAGCACCTCCCTTATGAGGAGAGGCTGAGGGAGCTGGGTCTCTCTAGCTTGGAAAAGANTGATAACTCTTACTTCTCCTCCTTTCAGCTGAAGACTAATCAGTCAGTCTGGGAACAACTCGAACTGACCAGGGCAGTGGTGATGGGAGAGGCTGCCGTGGTGGAAATAGATAATTTTCCTCGTGCCATCATCTTGATTTACCTAGTGATCGCCTTCTCGCCGTTTGGGTACTACCTGGCCATTCATATTGTGGCAGAAAAGGAGAGGAAGTTGAAGGAATTCTTAAAAATATTGGGACTTCACGACACAGCCTTCTGGTACGTGGGGGCTTGATAGGAAAGAAATGTAAAATGTAGAGTGAAAGATACAAAAAGACAGAAAACAGACATCTCTAGGTAAACTCTTCTATCCCTGTTTACCTGTAAACACTGGTTTCCCCCCTGAATTTCACTGGAACTTTGTTTTCTGAAGGAAGGAACAGCACAGAATCATTAGGGATTGGAAGGGACCTCGAAAGATCATCTAGTCCAATCCCCAGGAGAAGAATCCTTCAAATAGTAGTTTTTAGAAATGTCTTCTCTGTGATGACACTGAGGAGTAGTCTTGGGTGCACTGAACACTTGTGAAGTAGAGCCTGAAATGACAGCGTTTGCCGTAGAAAGGTGACCTTAAAAGTGGTAGGTTGGGCTGTCTTTGAGCTCTGTAAACGCTACAAAAACTCCATTGAAGGAGGAGTTTGAAACAATAACTTCAAACCAGTTAAGAAAGCACCTTCAGGTCCAGCGTAGGGCAATGAGGATGGTGAAGGAGGTGGAGCACCTCCCTTATGAGGAGAGGCTGAGGGAGCTGGGTCTCTCTAGCTTGGAAAAGAGGAGACTGAGGGGTGACCTCATTAATGTCTATAAAGATTTGAAGGGTGGGTGTCAGGAGGATGGAGCCAGGCTCTGCTCAGTGGCACCCAATGGTAGGTTAAGGGGCAATGATTGTAAGCTGGAACAGAGGAGGTTCCACATCAATCTGAGAAGGAACTTCTTCCCAGTGAGGGTGACGGAGCACTGGAACAGGCTGCCCAGGGAGCTGTGGAGTCTCCTTCACTGGAGATTTTTAAAACCTACCTGGATGTGTTCCTGTGTGACTTGGTCTAGGGGATCCTGCTGTGTCAGGGGGATTAGACTAGATGATCTTTCGAGGTCCCTTCCAATCTCTAATGATTCTATGATTCTGTGATTCTATGAAATAACATGGTTAGTTGATCCTGCTCTGGCGGGGAGGAGATGATCTTTCAAGGTCCCTTCCAACCCCTAACAATCTGTGATTCTGTGAATCTGTGATTCCCATCCTCCAGTGTGTTTGTTTTCAGTCTCAAAACAGCCTCACAATGAGCTGCTCTACAAATCCAACAGAGCTCCTCGCAGTATGATGAAAAGAGGAGTGTTTTAGTAAGTAGAGTCACACTGTGGATGTGTGAGCTTATCCCAGCCTCAGAGGGACGAGAAGTGATGATGAGTGAGGTTGGGATGTAGTTTGGGGTTTTATTGTTTTTATGTAGTTTTGGCTCCCTGCCTCATTTGCAGCCTCAACAGGTAACGTGCAGCCTCTCCTCGGAGCTCGGGAGCACAGTTCCTACTGTGACAGAGCAGCCTGAGCAACAGGTTCTCATGTGGTTCCTCACCAGGATGGAAATTGTCCTGCCAATGTTGTAGGGGGGTTTATTATTAGACATTATTATTGATAATGTTTATTATTAAACGCTATTAATAGAGATGATGTGGTGATTAGAAATCAGTGATAAAACCAAGCCCAGCTTTGCCCAGGTTTAGCAGCTTCCCCTGCTGCATCGTAACAACCAGTGGGATTGTCCCTGCTATTTTCTTCCCTTCATGTTGCTTTTATTTTATGCTGTTTGTTCTGTGTGTTGGTGGCAACCAACCTCATTCAGTCGAGTCCCAGATGGGTCCAGTTGCTCGTTGAGCATCTCTAGTCTGAGGGGCAAAAAGAATTTCAATAATAATAATAAATTTTTAATTTATTATCTTGAAATACATTTATTATTATTAATTACATTTATTTATTCAGCATTTAAATGTAGTATTCAATAATTGCAGTACTTAGTAATAGCATTTATTGAACAATTTTGTTGTTAATAAAGTGTATTATTTAACAATTACATTTATTATTTAATAATTATGTGTAGTAACAATTAAATTTATTATTGAACAATTCTGTTTATTATTTAACAATTAAATTTGTTATTTAA
>VXBP01004928.1:652981-667758 GCA_013400115.1 Rhinopomastus cyanomelas | reverse complement strand
CCCCCCCACACTCTCTCTCTCTCTCTCTGTCCCCCCACTCTCTCTCTCTCTCATTTCCTTTGCTCTACCATCTTTGAGAGCTCTGTTTCTGCCTCTGACCTGTCTGTAGGGGAAGGTTGGGCTGGGATGCAACTGAGGGCTGTAGCAGCTGTACCAGGAAAATTATATGATCCTCACAATCCAAAGCTGCTTCCTTTTATTTAACATTTCTGTGCCCTCTATTACTATTCCTATGATTCTAATACAGTGCCTTCTGTATTTTCTAACCTCTCCCCAGGTTTTCTTTGCTCTGATGCTAACACCCCTGTTTAAGAAGTCAAAGCACGTGGGCATAGTGGAGTTCCTGGCGACGCTGGCTTTTGGTTTCGTGGGGCTGAATATTGTCCTGCTGGAGGACTTCCCCAAATCCTTCGTGTGGATTCTCAGCCCCCTGTGTCAGTGCAGCTTCTTGATTGGTGTCGCACAGGTAAAGACCCTCCTGCCCCTTAGGCTGTGACCACGTTGCGCTCGGTTGTCTGGATGAAAATCTTCTGGTTTTGCTTCTTTTCAATAAATTGATGATATTGGGGGGGGGGGAATACCCATTTGTTAGCATCCCGTGGCACTTTATTAGCACATAAAAGACAAAGGGTCTGTGAAGATGATCAGAGGGATGGAGCACCTCTCCTATGGGGACAGGCTGCCAGAATTTGGGCTACAACTGTCCAAAAGGGCTTTGTAGAGAGGTAGGTGCTGCTCTCTCCTCACAACTAAAGGATGGGACTAGAGGGAACAGCCTAAAGCTGCATCGAGGGAAGGTTTGACTGGATGTTTGGGGAAGTTCTTTCTCTGAGAGGGTTGTAAATCACCGGAACAGGCTGCCCAGGGAGGAGTTGAATCACCATCCCTTGATGTGTTTAAAAGTTGTACAGATGAGGTGCTTAGAGGTCTGGTTTTGGGCTGATAAATATAAGAGTAGGATTAAAGGTTGGACTTGATGATCTCAGAGGCTTTTTCCAGCCTAAATGATTCTGTGATTCTATTCAACCTGGACGGGGGGAAGCTCTGGGGAGACCTTATAGCATCCTTGCAGTACCTGAAGGGGGCTTGTAAGAGAGCTGGGACAGGGGTTTTTGCAGGAGTTTGTAGTGATAGGATGAAGGAAAATGGCTTTAAGGTGGAAGAGGGGAGATTTAGGTTAGATCTGAGGCAGAAATCCCTCCCTATGAGGGTGCTGAGGCCCTGGAATAGGTTTCCCAGGGAGGTGGTGGCTGCTCCATCCCTGGCAGTGTCCAAGGCCAGGTTGGGTGGGGCTCTGGTCTGGTGAGAGATGTCACTGCCCATGGCAGGGGGGTGGCACTGGGTGAGCTCTGAGCTCCCTTCCAACCCAACCCAACCCAATCCATTCTGTGGTTCCATGAGACTGCAGTACCACAGCAATTGAATATCGGGTAAAACACAACGCACCACCAAGCAGCTCGCGTTCCTTGTGTTCACTGCTGTGGTCTGAGGCACTTTTTAATATTTGAGTTGCTTTTCTTTTCTCCTAGTGAGTTTTGAACCAGGCTCTCGTGTCTTTCCAGGCTGGCGCAGCCTAACGTCTCTGCGTGTCTGTGTGTTGGCAGGTCATGCACCTAGAAGATTATGAAGATGGTGCAACGTTTTCAAACCTCAATGATGGTCCTTACCCACTCTCCATCTCTCTCATTTTGTTGCTCCTGGATAGTATCTTTTATCTGCTCGTTGCTGTCTACCTGGATCAGGTTATCCCAGGTACTTCGGTGAGAAAAATTCTGACCTGTTGGAGAGCAGTGTAGGAGAAAGGGACCTGGGGGTCCTGCTGGACAGCAGGATGACTATAAGCCAGCAATGTGTCCTTGTGGCCAAGAGAGCCAACAGCATCCTGGGGTGGATCAGAAATGGGATGGTTAGCAGATCGAGAGAGGTTCTCCTCCCCCTCTACTCTGCCCTGCTGAGACCACATCTGCAATATTGTGCCCACTTCTGGGCCCCTCAGTTCCAGAAAGACACAGAACTGCTGGAGGGAGTCTAGCACAGAGCCACAAAGATCATGAAGGGAGTGGAGTATCGCCCTGCTGAAGAGCTGGTGAGGGAGCTGGGTCTCCTGAGCTTGGAGAAAAGGAGACTGAGGGGTGACCTCATTAATTTCGATAAATATGTGAAGGGCAGGTGTCAGCAGGATGGAGCCAGGCTCTGCTCAGTGGCATCTAATGATAGGACAAGGGGCAGTGGGTGCGAGCTGGAGCATAAGAGGTTCCACATCAGTCTGAGAAGGAACTTCTTCCCAGTGACAGAGCACTGGAAGGGGCTGCCTGGGGTGGGTTGTAGTGTCTTCTCCTCTGGAGATGTTTAAAACCCACTTGGCTGTGTTCCTGTGCGACTGGATCTAGGGGATCCTCATGTGGCCGTGGGGGGATTGGACTGGATGATCTTTCAATGTCCCTTCCAATCCGTAATGTTCTGTGATTCTGTGAAAGGCTGAGCTGTGCTGGTGCCATCAACTCCTGAAGCCTTTGAGTTCCCCAGGCTGGTGGATTTCTGACTTAATTTCAGAATGGCTTTTGCAAGCAGCAAAAACTACATTGCAATGTATTTTTCCCTATTAATCCTTGTAGCTGGGATAATTTCTAATCTATTAAAACTGAGAGGTGTTACTACTGTCATTAGAACTGATGGCCTTTACTGGGTTGACTGGTGCCTCAGTCTTTTAAAATTCGCTCTTTTTTAAGAAAATTGTCAATTTGCTCAAAATTTGTTTGGAAATTAAAAGACTCTCCACACCTTTTTCTGCGACAGCAGTAGTTCAACACAAAGTGTGAATGAAGTTGTTAATCTTGTGACTAATTCCTGGTTAAGCCTTTCAGCTCCCATTGCCTCTGATCTCTGGCTTTATGTCTCCTGCAGTGCAGTCCCTGTTCTCACAGCTCGGGGGGGGATTTCTCTGCAGCTGAAAGTGATTTGCACATCTATTTAAATCATTAGCCAAGATGCAGGCAGTGCTTAAATATATGTAATATACACTTGGCTGCCAAAATCCCTTCAGGATAGGGGATCCAGGCTGGATTCTAAACCTGTAGCAGTGTAACTCCTGGCTTTCAGAGCTACAACCCCAAAAGTGAGGCGTGTGTTAAACACCATTAAGAAACGGAGCCTGGCCAGGCTGGATAAGGCTCTGGCCAGCCTGATCTGGGGTGGGTGTCCCTGTCCATGGCAGAGGAGTTGGAACTGGATGATCCTGTGGTCCCTTCTAACCCAGACTGACTGTATGATTTGGTCTGGGTGATCCTGCTGTGGCAAGGGGATTGGACTAGATGATCATTCGAGGTCCCTTCCAATCCCTTATGATTGTATGATTCTATGAACTGTCTTCTTTGGCTTTTCCCTTTGCAATCCAGGTGAGTTTGGGCTTCGCCGCACCCCGTTTTTCTTCATGAAGCCTTCGTTTTGGTCTAAGCGCCGGAGGAACTACAAGGAGCTGTACGAGAGCAGCGTCAACGGCAGCTTGAGCTTCAGCGAGATCGTGGAGCCGGTGCCTTCAGAGTTCCAGGGGAAAGAGGCCATCAGGTACCACTCCTGCCCTGCCCCACCTTGCAGATTACCTGGGTCCTCAACGTTGCCACGTGTGGTTTGGACCATCAGCTGTGGGATTCAAATAGCATATGGTATGCATTGCAGAGCCCTCCGCACGCACGCACGCACGCAAGCGCTGCTGCTTTCCGCTCTTGGGGCAGCCCCAGCGTGTGGACGCTCTCCAAGGAGAAATCAGTGGGTCTGAAGAAAGGGTTTGTTTGTGGATTGTGTTCCTCCAGTTGGAGGCCTCTCAAAAGCGGCCGGTTTTCCATTCCCTCACTGTGACTGAGGCCGCTGAGGCGTAAGCGCTTACAGATGTTGGAACGGCTGCTCTGCTGGAGGGCTTGGTTTCTGGTCACACACACTGGAGGAGGGGAAAAGGCTCAATTCTAGGTTTCTGTGAAGGCTTTTGTGCTCTCCACAGACCAGAGAAGAACTTTGTGGTGGTTTTACCCAGATAGGTAGGGTAAAACAAAAGGTCCTTGTCCATGCTCTCGTCTCTCACGTTGTGTTACCTGTTGTGTTACATCTGGACCATCGTGGTTTTTTAGAGTGTCTTGGATGTTTTTCTCTTTGTCTTTCTTTTTAGCCCTCGTTCCCATCATTTTCTAAAGCCAAACCCTGGTGTAAGCTGGGGAGCTCTGTGTCTTTGCTCCTCCTGGTTGGCCTCACTACTCTCAAATAAATATTTGAGCTTAGTGGCCAGAATGAACCTTGTGTTGTCCGTGTCTCTCTGGGCATCTGCCACAGGTTGAAGGGTTCAGTGTTAATCCCGATGTTCACAAGAGAACATTGAGGCCATTTGTGCATTGTTCATCCACCCCAGACTCTTTCAACAGCATCCCTCCTCCAGCTTTCCATCCTTCCCACACTATCTTGTCACCTTTACATGTGCAGGTTTGGCTTTCTTTCATACCCAGTTCTCCTCCCCACTATTCACAGCTGTAGTCCACTCCCCAGGCTCGTTTGTTTTGGGGGTGGCCAGGCTTCCAAACCCCATCCTTCATACGGTGCCTTCAGATAAACTGGTTGGGTTTTTTCAGGTTCTAAAAACACTGGGGCTGGGAAGAAGGCTTTTACCTTCCTTTTGCCCACTTTTGATCAAAAGCTCTCGGTAATTCTCACATCTGGAGTCTGTTCTGCTCAAAACCTCTGCTCTGTGCTGTGTCCATTGAATCTTCTGTTGTGTTACTGAAATTACTGGCAGTGGCCATTCCCTTTCTAGCTTGGGAAACCACTAGTGCCACCTTCTACGACATGAAAGAAACAACAGGACTGAGATAACTCAGTCTGCATCATAGGAAACACCTTAGAAGTTGACCAGATAAAGCTGTCTCATACCGGGGTGGAAGTCATTTAAGTTCTCTGACCAGGTGCCCCAGCTCTTGACTTGCCCCAAAGGTTCTTTAATGCATCTAGTGCCACTTTCATCATCTCATTGTGTCTGGTCCTGAGTGTTGATCGTTCAGAATGCCTCATCTGAAGATCCTAACCCCATGTACGAACTGACGTGTCTTCTTGCAGAATCAGCTGTGTTCAGAAAACATTCAGGAAAAAGGGGGAAACTGTGGAGGCTCTCAGAAGTAAGAACACTTCAGCTTTTTAGCTGCTTACCAGGTGCAGAGGAGCGCTAGCTGAGTGGTCGAGTGGTCTTTCGCGTTTCAGTTTGTGCTTTTTGATTTCATTGAGCGGGGTGGGACCTTTGGAGCATGAATGCCAGATGTGCTTGTGTGTGCATCTCCTCTCACCGCTTGGGCAGTCACCCTGTTTCAAATGGTGCCCCCAAAAACAGGAGCCCTTCCATCGCTAAAGATAGCGCCGATGTTGTTAACTGATACGATTTTCCCTGCCCCATCTCCCTGGTCTTTTCATCTCGTTACCCCAATTGGCTTATGAATGTGGCCACTCCACAGCTGGTGCAGGGATTGTCCCAGCCCCAGGGCTCCCCTGGCATGCCAGGGCTGGAGGTAAGGTGTCCCTCTGAGCAGAGCTGAATGCATACCCCATATGTCAGTATTTGAATTTGCCTTTGTCGTAGGAGCCAGCTGCAGGTGCCACGAGCACATCACTAACATCTCCTCTTTCTCTTGTGCCTGCCCTGGGGACCAGATTTATCCTTTGACATATATGAAGGACAGATCACAGCTCTGCTCGGGCACAGCGGGACAGGGAAGACAACACTGATGAACATCCTCTGTGGACTGTGTCCACCAACGGACGGTGAGTGACTCCAGTGGTAGGAAACATTCAGTACCTTGCTCTGGAGATCCCAAGCTGGTCAGCTTCATGATAATTTCAGAGTGCACTGAATTTTCTCTGGATAATGCCTGGAAGATCCATTTTAGATTCATGGGTGTGTTCACCCACCTGCTCTAGTGGAGGGGTTGGACTAGATGATCTCCAGAGCTCCCTACCAGTCTCTAAGAGGGCAATGGCCTGAAACTGAAAGAGGGTAGATTTGGATATTAGGAAGAATTTCTTCACCATGAGGGTGGTGAGATGCTGGAATAAGTTGCTCAGGGAGGTTATGGCTGCTCCATCCCTGGAAGTGTTCAAGGCCAGGTTGGATGGGTCTCTGGGCAACCTGGTCTTGTGAGAGATGTCCCTGCGCATGGCAGGGGGTTGGAGCTGGATGATCTTCGATATCCCTTCCAGCCGAAACCATTCTATGATTTATAGAATCACAGAATCATTAAGGTGGGAAGAGACCTACAAGCTCATCTTGTCCAGTCATCACCCCAACTCCACCCTGCCCACGAAACCCTGTTCTCCAGAGCCACATCTACCTATTTCTTGACACCCACCCCCACCTCCCTGTTCCAACCTCTGACCACTTGGTCAGGGAAGAGATTTCTTCTGCTTTCTAACCTATCCCTCCCTTGGAGCAACTTGGGGCCGTTTCAATGACCTCTGGCTGTAAAAAGCCTCTCGGCTGATGGCTCCTGGCTTTTTCTTGTAGGGTTTGTGTCAGTGTATGGGCACAAGGTGTCTGAAATCGATGAGATGCTGGAGGTGCGGCAGATCGCGGGGGTTTGCCCCCAGTCCGACATACACTTCGACATTTTAACTGTGGAGGAGAACCTCTCCATATTCGCGGCGATTAAAGGCATCCCGCAGAACGACCTGATACAAGAGGTGAGTCAGCCAGCACCGTGCGAGCCTTGTGTCGTCTTCTTCATCCTGAAGAGCAGAGCTCCCTCACTTGGCACAGGCGTTTCCTCTTTTGTGGGAACATTTTCCTCTTTTAACAAAAAATTACCCTATTTTATTTCCTATTTGGCAGGAAATTTTTGCTATTTTATTTCCTATTTTACAGGAGAATTTTCCTATTTAATTGCCTATTTCACATGAAAATGTTCCTACTTTTTTTCCTATATTACTAGAAAATTTTCCTATATTATTGCCTCTTTTACAGGAAGTGTTTTGTGTTTCATTTCCTATTTTGTAGGAGAATTTTGTTATTTTATTTCCTATTTTACTGGAAACATTTCCTATTTTATTTCCCATTTTTCAGAAAATCTTTCCTATTTTGCAGGACAATATTCCTACTTCTTTCCTATTTTACTGCAGTCAGAGAGGTGCAGACAGAAGTTTTTATAAAGAAAGGCTGAGGGAGCTGGGTCTCTTGAGCTTGGAAAAAAGGAGGCTGAGGGGTGACCTCATTATGTTGCTTGTTCTTCAGGCTTTGTTGATGCTTCACTTAAAAAAACTTGTTCTTCCAGAGGTTTCTAACTTGCCATGAAAGTCTGTTCTGAGCTGAAACTCTCTGGGCCAAGTCGTGGGCCAAGGCTGAAATTTCTTTTATGGAATTTTGTTCAGAGCCAGTTGGAAGGTTGGTGTAGAAGGTGGAGAAGGGCACAAGGGTAGAACTGGTGGCTTGTGTGCTACAAGCAAATCTCAGTCCTAAACGTCTGTATCGAGGTGCAAAACGCTGCCAGTCCCAGCAGGGTGTTAACCCCTTTTCTTTTCATAGGGGTGTTGATGAAGAGAAGGGAGCATCTCCCTGATGAGGAAAGGCTGAGGGAGCTGGGTCTCTTGAGCTTGGAAAAAAGGAGAATGAGGGGTGACCCCATGAATGTTGATAAATACGGAAAGGGCAGGTGTCAGGAGGATGGAGTCCTCCTCTGATCAGTGGCACCCAATAGGACAAGGGGCACTGGATGTGAGCTGGAACAGAGGAGGTTCCACATCAATGTGAGAAGGAACAGTGAGGGTTCCAGAGCCCTGGAAGGGGCTGCCCAGGGAGGTTGTGGAGTCTCCTTCTCTAGAGATGTTTAAAACCCTGCTGGCCATGTTCCTGTGCGACTTGGTCTAGGGGATCCTGCTGTGGCAGGAGAATTGGACTGGATGATCTTTCCATTTTTTATTTTTTTATCAGGTTTTTATAAAATGCAACAAATGTGTTTCCTACATTTTACAGGTGCAGAAAGTGTTGCTGGATTTGGACATGCAGCCGATCCGAGACAACCAAGCTAAAAAACTGAGCGGCGGGCAGAAGAGACGGCTGTCGGTGGGAGTTGCTGTCCTTGGGAACCCAAAGGTGAGTGTAATGGGGCTGTCGGGCTACTGTCCCCACTGCTGGACACGATGGGCTGATGGCTCATTAGAACTGCTTGTAATTGGAGTTGTTCAGCCTAGAGAGGAGAAGACTCTGAGGGGACCTTATAGCAACCTCCCAACCCCTGGAAAGGGCTGTCAGAAGGGTGGGGAAGACTGTTCACAGAGGCAGGGATCATGGTTTGAAGCTGGAAAAGAGCAGATTGAGGCTGGACTTGAGGAAAATGTTCTTGAATCTGAGGGTGGGAGATCCCTGGAACAGGCCACCCCATGCCTGGAGCCATTCTGTGATTCAAGGTCAGGCTGGATGGGGCTCTGGGCAATCTGGTCTGGTGAGTGATGGCCCTGCTTGTTGCAGAGGGGTTGAACTGGATGGCCTTTGGAGGTCCCTTCCATCCCAGCACATTCTGTGATTTTATGATAATCTGTAAGATGCAGAAATTGCTACTTTGAGCATCTCTTGCTCCTTGCTTGTGGTTTAAACAATTAAAATCTCACCCTTTCTGCTGGAGGATGTTGCTGGCCAAGGGCACTGCAGTAGCTCTGGATTTGATCTCTTTGTGACATAACTAGGGAGATGGGTGTTAGGTCATTTCTGACAAGTAACATTTATCCCCCAACAGCAAAACTGTCAGAGATTTTCCTTTCAAAGCCACCCAGACCCTTGGGGCAGGAACGGGGCCAGAGAGCTCATTTGTGTTCCAGCTCTGTTATTTCTGTAGGAATGGGAGTGCTTGTCCATCTCTGTTTGAACATGAGGGGTGTGACAGTTCACTGGGATTTTAAAAGCATATGGGTGTATTTACCCATCCCTTGTAGGAGCAGCAAATCCATAGCTGAATGGTTTAGAATCAGAATAAACTAGGTTGTGACAGTCACTGGTGACGGGGTTTGCCCAGTTGTCACAACAGGAGATGACTTGATTCACAGCCTGGTGAAGGAATCGGCATTCCTTCCTCTAGGAGGTGTCTTATGCGCTTGGAGCCTTCTAGTTACTCCTCTCAAACTCAAAGCCCAGTGTCTGTTACCCAGGCAGGATGTCCTGAGGTCACTACTTTTTGTGTGGCTTTGCCAACTCTTCTTGGTTTGGACACCTAGGTCTTGCTGCTGGACGAGCCGACGGCAGGAATGGATCCGTGTTCGCGGCACATTGTCTGGAACCTCCTGAAAACCAGGAAAGCCAACCGTGTGACTGTTTTCAGTACCCATTTCATGGATGAGGCAGATATCCTCGCTGGTGAGTCCTGCCATGACCCTCCTTGGGTACCAGTTGTGGGTCAGAGTCCATCCATCAGTGACAGTCACATTTAGAGTGAAAAGTCTTGTGATGGGACAAGGGGGCTGGGTTCAAGCTAAAAGAGGGGAGATTTAGATGAAATCTTAGGCAGAAATTCCTCCCTGTGAGGGTGCTGAGGCCCTGGAATAGGCTGCCCAGTGAGGTTGTAGCTACTCCATCCCTGAAAGTGTTCAAGGCCAGGTTGGCTGGGATTCTGGGCACCCTGGTCAGGTGAGACTTGTCCCTGTCCATGGCAGGGGGTTGGCACTGGGTGAGCTCTAAGGGTCACTTCCAACCTAAACCATTCTGTGATTCTAGGAGATGCCTCTCTCACAGTAGGATGCACCTGTATTTGAAGTATCAAGTTGGTTTTTGGAGCAAACTGACAATCTTCATACTCAGGGGCCCTCTTGATTTTGTCTCTCCAGATCGGAAGGCTGTGATCTCCCAAGGGATGCTGAAATGCCTCGGATCCTCTCTTTTTCTCAAAAGCAAATGGGGAATTGGCTACCGCCTGAGGTACTGGTGTTGTCGCATCCTGCATCTGTATTGCTTTCTCTTGAGACCTCTAGGATAGCACCCCCTGCCCCCTAAAAAACATCCTTTTCTCATCTTCATCCTGAAAATTCAGTGCTGGTTTTGTCGTTGGTTGTTCTGATGTGGATGCATTGATTAAAGCTTAAAACCCCCCAGTTTCTCCTTGGGTTTCTCCTCCTCAGTATGCACATCGATGCCTACTGCAACACGGAGGCTACGACCTCGCTGATACGGCAGCACATCCCTGCAGCCAGCCTGATCCAGGAGAACGACGAGCAGCTCGTGTACACCCTGCCGCTCAAGGACATGGACAAGTTTGCAGGTATCAAGGGGTTTGTTTTTGCTGTAGGGCTGAATGGCTGCACAAAAGAAATCCTTCAGGAGTGGCTGTCACCTGCAATTCTCATTCGGTTGTCGCTTCTGTGTTGATGTGGTTTTACATACGTTCAGGGTTCAGCTGGTGATCAGTCAGTGAGGGTTTTCTCAGGTCAGGGAAGGCTTTCTCATGTCAGTGAAGACCTTGTTGCCTCCTCTAACGGGGTTTTTATAGGGGTGTGGGCACCTAAATGCTGATGCCTTTAGTGGAAGGGTGAAGAGAGCCTTTTTTCCAAGAAGCCCCTTGTCATAGAATCATAGAAGAACTGGGCTGGATGGAACCTCCAAAGGTCCCCCTGCAGTGAGCAGGGACATCCTTAATGAGATCAGATTGCCCAGAGCCTTGTCCAGCCACCCCTTGAGTATCTCCAGGGTTGGGGCCTCAACTACTTCTCTGGGAAACCTGTTCAATCTGCCTCCTGCTAAAGAACTTGTCCCTAACAGCCAATTTACGTCCACTTAAGTCTACTTTGTCTTGCAGAAGCATCATCTTATTGCTGAGCATTTTAATGAGCAGAAAGAGAGCCTCAAGTTGTAGAAAGATCAGTGCTCCATGTTGTGAGTTGCAAAGAGCTGGGAGAGGTTGGATGGGGCTCTGAGCAACCTGCTGTAGTCGAAGATGTCCCTGCTCACTGCAAGGAGGTTGGATGAGATAACCTTGAATGCCCCTCCAACCCAAACCATTCTATGCCTGTGTCACTGCCTTAAACCTCGGCGTGGAGAGGGATCGTGGAGCAGATGTCTTGGGTTCACTAGATGGCAGCAATTATCTGAGCTGTCCTACGTGGGGTTCTTGTTCATCTCCTAGGAGATGATGGCAGAGACAGCGTGCCCTTTGCTCTCTGTGGAAAGCTGAGGGCTGGTCGATGCTGGTGGGAATGCGCAGCTCAGATTTCATAAGTGGCTTTTTCTCCCGGTTGCATCGAACCAGTCAATAATTTAGACGCTTTACCCTGAGCAGCCACCTTGTGTTCTTCTGAAAAACAGGCATCTTTATGCAAGACTGAATCCATTCCCTCCCCCTCCCCCAAACTCTTTTTAAGGAGAAGCCAAGGTTAGGAATATTCCTCCCCAGCTCCTGAGGCAGAAGAAATTGTGGAGATCTGATGAGCATCATCGGGTATCTGGCTGCTCTTCCCATTTTTATGCATTTGTTGTTCCCTTCAGCTTGACCTTGGCTCTGAAGCTCCTTGTTTTGTCAAGTCCTGCACTTTATAGGGCTGGCAAGAGCCCAACAGCAGAGGGGTTTTTTTAATCCCGTGGTGCTAAGTGCTCACTGTCTGAAGGTAATTTTGGTCTTCAGGCTATGCCTGTCATCCAGGAGCTCCTGCCCCATTAAGCTGGCTTTACAGATCTGGGAATATAAATAGGGAGAGGGTTTATTTGTCAAATCTCTGTGTATGTGCTCAAGGATGTCCTGCAGACCCTGTGTGTGATGCAAGATGCAGGAGCTCTTGCAGCTGCTCAGGAGGCAGCTCTGAGCCCAAGAGCTTTAGGAAGCTGAGGTGGTCTTCATGAACCTGATGGCTTCAGGAAAACCCAGATTTCCTGTATCTGACCACAGAGGGTGGGAAGTTTTCTGCTGAAAGGAACTTATCTCAACTTTGGTTCTCAAGTGAGCTGGGTCTTCACAACTAAGAAACCTCATCCCCTTGTTTCCACATTACTTGCTTTAATCTACCATGCAGAAGCCTTTATGTCTCTGATGGGCTTGAAGACCACTGTTGTCCTGTTTCAGAGCAACAACTGCATCTCTCTTCTGTCTCTAGGCCTGTTTTCCGACCTGGACACTCATTCCCACTTAGGGGTTATCACTTATGGAGTGTCCATGACCACACTGGAGGATGTTTATCTGAAGCTGGAAGTTGAGGCAGAGATTGATCAAGCAGGTGAGGATGGACTAGAGCTGGTTTCTAATTTTCCCTCATTTGATTTAATCAGAACTAAGTGGCTGTTCAATTCTTCAGGAAGACTTGGACAGACTGGAGAGTTGGGCTGAGAGGAATTGAATGAGTTTTAACAAAAATTAATGTAGAGTCCTTGGCTTGGGAGGGAGTGATGAGAGGCATCGGTGCAGGGTGGTAGTGACCAGCTAGAGAGCACCCCTGGGGAGAGGGAGCTTGGAGTTGTTGTGGATAGCAAACTGAAAATGGATCAGCGATGGACCCTGTTGGTCAAGAAGGCCAATAGGGTGTTGGGATGGATCAAGAGCAGGGTGTCTAGGAGATCAAGAGAAGTTATTCTACCCTTTTACTCTGCTTTAGTGAGGCTGCACCTGTAATCCTGTGTCCAGTTCTGGTCTCCCCAGTTCAAGAGGGATAGAGAATTAATGGAGAGAGTTCAATGCAGAGCTACGAGGATGACTGGGGGTCTGGAACAACTGCCTCGTGAAGAGAGATTGAGACTATTGGGACTTTTTATTTTGGACTAAAGAAGGCTCCGAGGGGATTTAATGCCTGTGTGTAAATCCGTGAGGGCTGGGTGTCAAGCTGAAAGGGATCCTTTCTTTTCAGAGGTGTCAGACAGGACAAGGGGTAATGGATGCCAGCTTGAACTCAAGAAGTTTCACCTCAATCTGAGGAAAAACTTCTTTACAGTCAGGGTTATTAAACAATGGAAGAGGTTGCCCGAGGAGAGTGTGGAGTCCTCTTCTCTGGAGATGTTTCAGACCCTCTTGATGCGGTTTTGTGGAGCTGAGTCAGGTTTTTGAGGGGGTTCTGCTGTTCAGGAATTTGTATCCTGCTTGAGCAGGAGGGTTGGACCTGATGGCCTCTGAAGGCCCCTTCCAACCCTAATAAACTGTGTAAGAGTAGAATTGCCCACCCCAACATCACCACAGTGGTAAAAATACAAAGTTCTCTCCATCCAGCAGCATGGGGCTCCCTTGGTCTCAGGGCATTCGAGGCTCTTGAAATATTGAACATGAGAAACAGGCAAAAGCATTGAGTCACGTGGGAGGAACCTGGGGAAGAGGGTTGGGGTTTTTCTACTGGCTGTCTCTGCAGTAATGAATTTTTCATCCAGTGCACTTACCTCTAACTTCTTTGCTCTTACACTCACACTTTTGATGACTTTTTAAGTGTGCTTTGTTTCCCTGATGGAGCTTAATGTCAAGAAGTTGTAAATGCACAGCATGAAATTTATTTCCAGCCTTCTACGTGAAGAGCAATAACGTTAGTAGCCGGCAATTAAGGCTGAAATAGATGAACTTGTCTCTCTTCCCCTCCTTCACATTAACTTTTGATTCAAGTGCCAAGTTGAGACTGATTATTATTACTTCAGGATTAATCATTTCTTCTTTGGATGTCAACTTGGAATGGTTTAAGCCATCTGAAGCTTCTAGAACTTTCTCTGTGATACAGACTAGTTAAACTATCCTGCTCCACAAAGCTTTAGTGTGGGCATCAGAAGCTTTAACAGTTGAGTATCGTGGCTCTGCCTAATACAGGTTGGACGTGATCATCTTGAAGGTGTTTCCCTACCTGAATGCTTCTCTGATCCTGTGAATAGTCTAATCACAGAACCACAGAACATTAGGGGTTGGAAGGGACCTGGAAAGGTCATCCAGTCCAATCCCCCTCCCACAGCAGGATGCCCTAGATCCAGTTGCACAGGAAGAGGTCCAGGTGGGTTTTAAATGTCTCCAGAGAAGGAGCCTCCACCCCCTCCCTGGGCAGCCCCTTCCAGGGCTCTGTCACCCTCACTGGGAAGAAGTTCCTTCCCACATTGATGTGGAACCTCCTCTGTTCCAGCTCATACCCGGTGCCCCTTGTCCTATCATTGGATGCCCCTGAGCAGAGCCTGGCTCCATCCTTCTGACACTCACCCTTTCCATATTTATCAACATTAATGGGGGCACCCCTCAATCTCCTTTTTTCCAAGCTCAGGAGACCCAGCTCCCTCAGCCTTTCCTCATCAGGGAGATGTTCCGTTGGGGTCAGTTGAATCTTGTGAGTGACAGAGCTTTGTATCACGTGCCTCAAGTGTCTGCTCTCCCTGTGACTCAGAGTTTTGGGGTTGATTGGTGTCCTTGAGCTTGAGGTTAAGTTGAGAGACTGTGGTAAGAGTAGATGGAAGGAATCGATGACCACCCAGCTTTTTCCAGCTCCGCCATCCCAAACCACGTTGCTCTGATGGAGCATCCTGTTTGTAGTTTCTTCCTTTCTCCTTCAGATTACAGCGTGTTCAGCTCCCAGCAAGCGCAGGACGAGATGGATACGAAATCCCTCGATGATATGGAGCAGAGCCTCCTCATGCTCTCGGAGACGAAGGCGCCGGCCATGAGTAACACAGCCCTCTGGAAGAAGCAGGTTTCCACCATAGCGAAAGTGCATTTCCTCAGCCTCAAGAGGGAAAACAAATGTGTGAGAGTGATGTAAGTACTGGGGCTTTCTTCTTTGTGCACAAGATCCTCACAACCTCCTTGAGTGACAGCAAAGACATAGCTGGATGTGATTAATTT